>JAUTXX010531442.1:0-10990 GCA_032273605.1 Panulirus laevicauda | reverse complement strand
TGTCAGACCTGTGACCTCCCTTCTACCCCCATGATTAGCCTGTTACCTCGTGTTACGTATGTCATTATCCTCGTTTGGCCTGTTACATCCCACTGTCACACTTGTCACAGCCCTTCTGCCCATCCTGACTTTACCTTCCTCTCGTTCGATCTCCCACTGCCAGCCAGACCTGACACTTCGTTCCTCTGACCTGTAACCTCGCATTCCCTGACCTGTTAAAGCCCACCACACCAGACCTGCACGGTCGCCCCTTACCAGACCTGAGCTGTTCCTCTCAGTAGACCTGTGACTCTCTTCCCGCCCGACCTGTCACACTCGCTTCCCCTGAGGTTCATCTCCCTCTCACCTCTCACCACATTCCTCACTTCCCTCACGGGTGAGCATCGGCGATGATGAGGAGAGAGAGAGAGAGAGAGAGAGAGAGAGAGAGACCCACTCCTTTTCCAGGGTGTGCACTCCGGCCATTTGGTTTTCTCCTTCCTCCCCACCTTCTCCCCATATTCAATGCCCCCCCACCTACTTCTTATCTCCTCCCATCCCCTCCCCTCTTACTCCCCTCCGCTTCTTCATTTCCCTATCCTTATCTCAACAACCCTCATATCCTGTGTACCATCTCCCTTTTCTCCTTCACTTCCTTTCCTACTATCTCCCTTTCTCTCCTTCCCTCCCTGTTTCCCTCCCCTCCCTATCACTCCCTCTCTCTCTCCATTCCCTTCCTCCCCACCTCCCCTTCTGACCACCGTGGTTCCACAAGTTCCTGGGCCGCCGGGGATGGGCCGTCTCCAGCTAGACGGGCCTGTAAAGTCTGTATGTTTACACTTGGCTGTACTATCTCAGTCCATCATTCACGACTAACGTTTCCAGAGATCTTATCACTTGTTGTGTTAAGGATAAGCTAACCCCCTCCCCCCCACCCCTCCAGCAACACACGACGTCACGGTACATAGTTTGTAAGTATAATAAGCGAGGTCCACAACACTTAACGCGTCTCGAGAACACTTAAAAGACAGGCTGAACTTTAGGCACAATTGATGCACTGTAGCCATTTTATCAAGCTTGGATGGGTTAGTATTGTAGCGGTGAGGTAGCGCTACTGTGGCAGATGTTCAGTTAAGGGAAGAGACGGGTGATGACTAGGGTCCTCCAGGGGGTGAACCTTGAACCCCCTCCTGCCTGACCTCACATGTCAACAAAACCCAAAATGGCTACTGACGCCACCCGTATCAATTCCTCCCTCCTTAGTGTGAGGGTCTGTAGTGCGTTGCGTCTTTAGAAATTACGACGGTAAATGTTCTCGTACTCATTTTCCGGTCATCATGTACGATAGAGTGACACCTGAGCCGACTACGTGGATCCAAGACACACAGACCATGGAACTTTGACCCGGTTACAAGGCTTAGTTATACAGCACGACGCTCCCGGTATATCACATGGATCTGATTAATTCTATCGCACGCATGCCTCCCACCCTCCTGAATGTTCAAGACCCGATACCCCAAAGCCTCCTTCACTCTGCCTCCTCGGTCTCCCCCCTTACTCTTTCTCCCTCTACTTTTGACGAGGTCCTCAGTCACTCATTCTTTGCTCATCCTCTCAGTACGTTGAACCATTCCAGTACACCCTGGTCAACTTTCCCAGTCAGATTGCACTTGCTACCACACCTCTCCCACACTATCACTCCTCACACGATCATTGCTCCTCCTCACACCACGTACCGTCCCCTGGCATTTCATCCCATCTCGTCCACTCTCTTCTTTCGCCTTAAAGGTCAAAGACTCACACCCTTACAACACCGTCGATACTACTATAGCCTCAAAACATACGCATATTCACCTTTGTGGACACTTGCCTCTCCTTCCACATGCTCCTTAATGCACCTAGGACCTTATCCCTTTTTTTCTTATAGCCCCCCATGGTTCATCCATTGTCCTGTCCATTCCCAGCTACCTAGGGCACTCCACTCCCTCCAGGTTCTCCCCATTCTAACTCACACGCAAACCATTCTGTCTCACTCGCATGCTGCACCGCCTTACCTTACTTTGTTCATATGTATATACCCTCAGCTTGCTTCCTTCACACACGCCTCCAGCTTTCGGAGTATCTCCGCGGAGTTGGCCACCAGAGCCATGTCATCTGCAAAAGGCAAATGATGCACCACTCATGCCCTCTGACCCCCAACATACCGTAGACACGCCCCTTGGACGTATGACCTTTCCATTTACGCCCCTTACCTCCCCGCCTATGTGCAGATTAAAGAGCTGTGGTGATAGATATACTCAACACAGACCCACCTTCGCCAGAAACCACTCACCCTCCTCCGTCCCTACTCACACACACACACACGACTATTCTCCCAATACAAATTCCTCACTGCATTTAGTGGCTTTCCTCCCACACCACATATCAGTAGCATCTTCCACAAGACCTCTGTGTTAGACCTACCATACTCGTTTTTCCAGTTCCAAAAATGCCATGTGTGACCCACTCTCTTTCTCTGGAGTATTTCTCACACAAATTATTCATGGCAAACACCTGGTCCACACACCCCCTACCTCTCCAGTAGCTTCACTCCTCATCCTCAGCCTTACAGTCTGTCTATCCTATCAGTTTTTTGATCGCCACTCACCCATAGGTGGTAGAGGAGGAGGGGTCAATAACTCCTCTGCAGTGAGTTAGCACTTTACTGGCCGTCAAGTTATGTTCCGTTGACCTACGTTGCGGTCTTTTTCTTTCAGTGTCATCCACACATGACCGCTGACTTCTTCCACATAACACATGGCAACGCAACTCTAATGACTCGATCTTCGTAACTCAGATTTCCTGCGGTGAACGTTGGCTTGTACCTCTGACACGGGAGCATTCATTCTAAAACGTCTTTCCTTCATATATAAAAGAGGGCACTGTATATGTGACCTTCGTACCCCCAGGCACGTCAAAAACGTTAAATTTCCTAAATAAACAAAGAAAGATAGTGTGGACCCCGTCTCTTGAGAAGGTCAACTGCAGTCACACCCATTTCTACCATTTTGCCACACTTCATCTTACACAAGACTTACTCATTCTCCTTCCTTTACCATACTCTTTGCCATGTCTCTGCATGACAGTCCGTCCCAAATATACAGCATCAACCACCCTTTCATCTCAGACATTCAACAGACCTTCACAATACTAACTCCGTGTCTTTTCATCTTTCCTGCCTGTTATCACAACCCTATCCATTCACCACACTGTCACTCACAATATTCATGTTTCTTATTCTTTCTCAAGCTTATGGACACATTATGATGCCACCCCTCACTTCCTTTCTCTTTTATTTACATACCTTTCTCTTGACTTGTCACTTTCCCTTGTACTCCCCTCATTCACTCGCATTTCTTCCCAGCAAATACAATCCATACACCTCCCTGTTCTTTCCATTTGCGATTTAACTTCATCCCACCACTCAGTACCCTTTTCTCACACACACATGCTCCGTCCATCCGTACATCCCACACTTCACCCAAACTTCAGCCACACAAGCAAGCCTTGTTTCTCATGTTACTGTTCTATCCACTTCCCCTCCAGCTTTATCTCATCGCCAGAACATCATGGTTTCTCTCACCAGACATACCAACAACCCATTCATCCTGATTACATCCAAGATTATCTAAACACTTCAACGGAAGCCTCTAAGGACAAATCCTCCCTTGGTTCATTCTTGTGTTCACTCGTTGGAAAATGATAAAACAGGAGAGGAGGTTTTCTTTCACTTCTGTAGCGTTAGGGACAGATGAAGAAACAGTCATATTTGCAAAACATTTAATCTCTAGCTGTGATGTTTAAAGTGTTGTGCAGATTAGAATCTCACTTGACTAAGATCTATTATTGTATATTATGAACTCGAATGGCAGTCTCAGATATACAAACTTAATAGGAAATATTCGATTAGTAAATGGTATTGATGACATCCACAAGATCGTAGTTTCGTCTGAGTTCAGCAAAGTTCACCAGAGCACAGCACAGGAGGAACACACAGTCACTTGGTTCACGTCTCGCACAGTAAACACTCACGTCAAGTACCAGGGACAAGGACCCTCGTGACCTGGGTTGAGGACCACCAGGACACTGAGTCTTTCGACCGTTCTCTCTCTCTCTCTCTCTCTCTCTCTCTCCCCCGGACGCAGGAGAGGCAAACGCTACTACATCCTCGTAGAGCATATCTTCTCCCTGGACACGACTCTACCAAGCACTTGAGCTGATACTTATACAAGATCTTGATGATACAAGACCTGTGGTGGCATAGAATGTATTGGGTAAAATCGTCCCTGTTACCTTCTACAACCATCTGAGGCCATCAGTCGTCGGCATCTGATAAGATAAGGAAATTACAAGCATTTCAGGAGCAGTTGCTTGTACTCTTTGATAACAACCTCCACCCACTCTGCTACACCCACACGACAACTGCCTTTAGAATGGACTCCTCCTCTGCCATTCGACGGGGCTTAACAGTATAGAAGACCACGTTATTAACCCTGGTGAGACACAGCTCACTCAGTCACAGGGCCTCTGACGTGAGCATGAGATATAATGGTTACGTTGCAGTGGTTACAGTCCCCCGTGCAACGTCCTCTGCAACACTCAGCTCCACTCTGATGGGTCTACTGAGCCGCTGTAACCTTGAAGGTGGAGGTGTGAGGGACGAGCGTCTGCTCTGGGGGTCGGCCAGTAACGCACCGTCGTCACGGATGTTGTTGTGTGAGCCACAAACCTCGCAGCAGCTGCCGGCCTGGGTATGTGGTCCCAGGAGCCTCGCCACGGTAGCTGGGAATTGACCAGAGACGCTTTGTGTTCGCTGGGATCTGGGACAAGTCTTTGTGAGGTGTGTGTATATATAGTTCTGAGACTACGTGAGGCGGGTTTGGGTCATCAAAGGCGTGCTGCAATGCTGTCTCAGAACCACCATTCATGATCCATGCAAATCAGGAACACAACTATGTTTACAGATGACGCCACGTTCGTGCCGGAAGTAGAAAACGCGTCATCGAACAAGGGAATCCATACGAACTCCAAAAAAAGGTTGGTGTGACACATGGTTGACGACGTGCGACCTGATCAGAGGGAAAATATTGAGGATGCGACGCCGTCAAACAAGGCCTCACTATGAGCATTACCCTGCTATAAACATCTGAAGGAATCTATATGTGGCAAGAAGTTAGAAGTCGACGCTGTATCTATTCTGTCGCCAGAGGGCCAACTTAGAACTGTAAAGGAGACGCAATGTCTGCAGGCAGATATAAGCTTCGATTTTAAGTAAATGGATAGGGAAATGCTCAGAATGTTAATCGCAGCGCATAACCAGAATAAACCTCTCAGATTCGGTCAGCTCACTCAAAGAAGCACAGAGAACGAATGGAGAAGATCTAGAGGAGGGCAAGAAGGATGGTACCAAAATTAAGACAGTAAATTTACAGTGACACGTTGAAGGTCATAAACCTAGCGACTATAGACGAGAAAAAAGAGGAAGGAGTGATTTGATCACATCCTTCAAGTGTTCACACCAGGTTGATGATGCCGACCATACAGAGTTCTTAGAAGCATGAAAAGAAGGAGCAAACGAAGGACGTAGCAATACACTTAGAAAGAAACGCAACAGAATGGTGTAAAGATTCACGTTTATGGTATCAGACTTGTGAATGAATAGAATAAATTGTACGATGAAATTTTCAATGTTGGTGGAATAAACAAGTTCAAGAATTCGTATGATAGTACAGAAAGTTCAAAAGATGGGGCCCCGCGAGTGTAGAAGTCCCTCCTTGTGCAGTACAGATAGGTAAATACAAAGAAATAATCACACACACACACACACACACACACACACACGCACACACACACTAGAACTAAAGCTCTATTCAAAGGTAGCTTGGTACAAATAGTGGTGCATCGCCTGTGATAAAGCTAATCTACAGATCTCACTATTTCCAATAATTCTTGCATTTAGAACAGTCTTCGTAGACCGTAATAAATGTGGCTTTCGATGCCCAGACCCGGGAGGAATGAAAACAAAAAATTACCAAAGTCCTCCCGTGAGGCAAGATAACATCATTAACATCTATAAGCTTGATAATAGTTTGTCACCTTCCTCCCTCCTGCCCCACACTATCCGTCTCACTGCCCCTCACTATCCTCCCTCCTGCCCCTCACTCCATCTCACTGCCCCTCACTATCCTCCCTCCTGCCCCTCACTGTCCATCTCACTGCCCCTCACTGTCCTCCCTCCTGCCCCTTGCCATCCTAAATAGTACAGATGCTGAACATCAACCAACAGTTAAGGCAACACAGCTCGGGTACTTACCTCGCCCTCCTCTCCTGCAGGAAGCCACCAGAAGCACCTACCTTAAGCCAGTCGCGAAGCCAGGTGACGGTGGGCTTGGGGTCTCCTGCCACCTCGCACTCGATGATGACCAGGTCGCCCTCCTCTGCGTCGATGGTGCGGGGCTTGCGCACGAACATCGGCTCGTTGTTGTACCTGCAGAAGGCGGTGAAGGGGTATCGGTTAGTCTCCACCACAGAGGGTAGCAGCAGCGTACTCACAAACTAAAGTCCTACGACGCGGCTGGTCGAACCTGCAGCAGACCCTACCCTGTTAGACAGAGATAGAGGACTCGGTGAAGCTTCGACCAGTCGCATACTTCGAGCTCTTCAGCACTAACGCAGGACTTCAGGCCGAGGTTGATCACACAACACTGAGAATACCACTCGTCTATGTTACTAAGGCTGTTAAAGGTACAGATATCTATTGTTTCGGGAGCTTTATGACTTGAAATCTTGGGGTCATCAAGTAGCCCCAGACCTCAAGTTCTGCTGAGGCTGTCGGTGTGTGGAAGCGCTTATCGCACCGAGACGATATAGTCGTGCGGCGAGACGTGAGGTATTACCATCAGACGCTGGAGGACCCAGACACAAGAGGACCAGGTGCCCCAAGACGGTCACTTAACTATGTACATGTATACATACACGAATGATCAATGAACGGATAAAAAGGAGGAAAAGTAGATATATAGAGCTTTAATCATATAATTCCCAGAGATATTTTCATAGGGTTCCTGCTGCCTTGAGGCTGCGCTCCAATCAGTAGCAGGGAGGTGATGGACTCCTTGGACGAGAGACGTTCCGCGACGAACTGGGACCTTTTTTTTTTAATTCCACTGATGATGATACAGCACCAAGACCTCTTTTATAAGACTCCTGCAGCTTCAAGCCTGCGCTACAATCAGCATCAGGGAAAGGATGAAGAACTTCTTTGGAGTATGATGCTCCTGGAGGAGACTGTAATCCTCTACGTCCACTGACGGTAACACAGCCTCTCCCGTGGTGACTTTTCACTCGCGGTATAACCCCACGTCCCTCTGCCTCTCCTTCGTTTTCCCAGTAGGGCTCGTTCGACGATACTATAGCAGGTTTTCCTGTTGACGAAGTAACTCATTTCGGTTCTCTTTTCGCCATGAGTTCCGCCATGGATGACTTTAGGATCCCGTCTCCCTCTAATGTACCTCCTTATAATCCTATGGTCCTCCCTAGTAACCTCTTTCGTACAGACCAAAAAAACCTCTCCTCACTTGACTTATGAACCAGATTGCTTTTTCCTATCGTATTCTGCAACACTTACTCCCCGTGCTTGCTCGTCTGTTTCGCTTTTGTCAAAAAAAAAGAGCTGAACTTCTTAAAAACGTGACATTGATACTACCTATCCCAAAGAAGGATGATCATTCTAGCCCTCCTGACTATCGTCCTATTGCACAGCCTTCTTTGCCTGAGTTACTGAATCCCTCCTTAACTTCCACATCCTCAATCATTCTAAGATTCATAAAGTTTCTGATCATCAGCATGGCATCCACAGGGATAAAGCTGGTGGTGAATCCTTTCCTGTGTCACGAATATCATCCAATCTCCTATTGGAGACTTGGGGGATCCTGTTTAGTAGCCTCTGATACTGAGAGAGCATCGAGGTTCGATCTTCAGCTTTCTTCTTCTTCTGGCTTTCCTCCCATACTCTTGTTTTCTTATACATGGCCTCTCCTCGCTGGCTGATCTGTCTCTGTAATTGATGATGGATCAACCTCCTCCCTTTCCCTACCAATAATGATTTCCCTCAAGGTTCTATTCTGTCTCCTACGTTCTTCCTTCATATCATCAATCTTCATTATTACTTTAACAAATAACCAAACAACTTATACGCTAACGATTGCAACTTACGTTCCTGCACTTCTTATAAACCCGCACCATAATCTCCTTCTCAGTATGTGGCTCGTCTGAACTCAGCTTATTTTTGGATAGGATTTCCCAGTCGGGCAGACATAACCTGGTTAAGCTTAACGATTCTGTAACCCAATCTCCTCCAGTTTCTCTTTCACAAACTCCCCACAATTTTCCCTCTCAACATGATAAACATTGTAACGTCTATCTTGGAAACCTCGCATGACACAGATTGTTAGATTTGCCTCTTGGGAAATGGGAGGTCTATCTAAATGTAGAGGACTCTTTGATCCCAGACAACTGATCCGCATTTACAAAGGCCTGATACGTCGTTGTACTGTGCATTGCTCTCGTACCTGGGTAAGTCTTAGCTTTATGTGCTGAGTGGACAGACTCGATCAGTCAACTCCCTCAGTTCGAATTCCAAACTTGACCCACTCGTGATATGCCTCAGTATTGGTTCTCTTTCCTTATTATATGCATATGACTATCCTTTCTGCTTCCGAGAAGTGTTCCTCTGCCATTAGCCAGCCCATTCTACAATCGGCCAGCTGCAGCGTTGCAGGATTACAGTGTGACGGTTGACAACTCAAGGATGGACCGTTGTGAAACTTATTACCTTTTCATGTCCTTCTTGATAAGTACAACGAACACCTAATCAAAAGATAGGTTTTCCACTTCTTCAGGAACTCTTTAAGTACTCTGCCCTTTCCTACTTTAGTTCCTTGGCGCTTTTTCATGTTTCTTTTAAGGCCTGGCCTTGATAGGACTTCTGCCCATGACTGGGGGCCTTGAATGTGCAAAGGACGAGAGAATAGTTCTTCTAGTGCGAAATTAGTGAACATATATCTGCACGTCTCTTCGGAAGATTTTTGAGAATCTTGCGTTGCCAAAAAAAGAAAAAAGGATTTCATGACATTCATTTGTTTCGGTCGACGCCATCTATGGGCTGGACCCGTTAACACGATTAGCTAAGGCATAGTCGGGAATACCTTTTACCGTTACTACTAAGCGTGACTCTCTGGCTATACGTCGGCTACATCATGTTCTGTAAATCGTTGTTCATTCTTCCTATCTTACTGAAGGCTGACGTGCCACATATCTAATACGAACTGTTATATAAATATTCGATTAAAAAATCTGACGAAACAGAACAACGTAATCTGCAAATCAGCTCGTTGTACTGAGTTTACGTTTGACAAAGTTAGACTAAGAAAAAGGGAATCCAACAGTCTATCCTTAAGAAGAGTATTCGAAGTGATTCTTTGCGCTACCAGACACTAAAGACGTACTTCTAATCTTAAGAATTCCGGTGATCTGCGTCAGTCAGTTTGGCAACGTTGGTTCAGACGTTGGAAGCCTCGCCAGACGCAACAGCAGCACTTCTTACGGGCGCTGTTTACGAAATCCTGCCGTGTTGTGTCAGCTGACGACACAGTAGATTCTGTGTCGATGGTTTCAACACGCTGCTCTGTGCAGCGAACACGATGCTGTGTGCGGCGATTCAGTCAGATATTTAGGCATGTTGATATCATCAGTACGATTTATGTATCGTTATCGTGTTATCTTGTGATAGCAGATATCTTATAACAGGAACTTAGGTCGTCAGTGGGAAAGATAAAAGTCAGATCACTCTGTAAGGTCAGCTATGTACACTGCAGCTTTTTCTTGCCAGTGTTTCAGTACACCTTGTAGCACAGGACCAGAACTGTGTCTGCCCCCAGGTAATAACACCGAGGAACAGGGCAATGTGTCCCTGAGGTGTGTCTTCCTACTGGACACAGGGCTGAGGAACGGGACTATGTGTCCCTGATGAGGTGTGTCTACCTGCTGGACACAGGGCTGAGGAACAGGACTATGTGTCCCTGAGGAGGTGTGTCTTCCTGCTGGACACAGGGCTGAGGAACAGGGTTCTTGCCTCCCTGATGAGACGCGTCCACCTGCTGGTTGACAGGTCGGGAGTAACAGGTGTCCGTCTCTCTGATAAGGTGTAAACAATCTACAGTACAGGTGACGTCCTTCTTACCGTAAGTGCCAGGCCCTCCAACACCTCCTCTCTCCCTCCTTCCCTCACACCTCCTCCTCCTCCCACAGACAGGTCAACATCTGGCTCAGCAGTAAGGAATGCCACTCACCAAGCAGACGCATACGAAGTCTTAGGGATGCAAGACGCATGTCTGAAATACTGAAGGAACATCTTTTTCTAAATACTTTAGAGACGGTGAAATTAACCACTCAATGAAAACGAAATCAGACAGGTTGAAAAATCTTCAAAATCAAAAGTACATATACATGAAAAGGTAGTCACAGGATTTTCTGATGATATCATAATGAATATTCAGCAAAAAAACAGTGTGGCTCCAGAACCCCCTGGGGAGGTCGGGGGAGGTGACCAACTCGGGAAAAACAATTATTCTTAGCAAAATTTAAAGAGGATTTCGGAGTTAAGCACAGGTACGAGGAAGGCCAGGGTGGCGAAAATGAGATGTTGTGAATGCTTATGACGCCGTCCATGGACAGTAATGGCAGGGATTGGCCGCTCTTGCCTGGCAATCATACTTCCTAACGGGGTCACGGTAATTAAGTAATTAGTGGTTAGAAGACCGGTAATTACTAAATTATTTCATCAACTACTCGCGGGGAATTACCAGTCGAAAGTTCAGTTACTGTATATTTACGCCGGCTATCTGCATCCAGTGTGCAGACCCCAACAAGTCTCAGCCAAGCCTTGCATCACTCTGGCCTCCCACTAAACACC
>JAUTXX010531431.1:0-10990 GCA_032273605.1 Panulirus laevicauda | reverse complement strand
GAAGAGATAAGGAGATAACAGGGGAGCTTGCTTGGAGCAGCCCTGAGCCTTGAGTGAAGATGGGAGAGAGTGGGGGGTTTTGGAGGAAACCCCAGGCACTTGGTGGAGATAAAGAGATACCGGGGGCTTGGTTGGCAACCCCAGGCACTACTGGGGAGAGATGAACGATACTGGGGACTATTGGCTCCTGCCTCCAGGAAATGCAGGAAGATATATAACATTATCGACATAAGAGGGGAAATTAAGCGACACCCAGGATAAAGTATTGAAGATTAATCGAGTCAGGCTTGAGGGGGTGGTGTTTACCATCATCTGTCTCTCCTCCCCCCCAAAAAAAAAGAGACACGGAAGGCCCCCACCCCCTCCCCCCTCCAACACCACATCAAGTGGGGTCAATAACAAGGGAATTGCCTTTCGGTAACAGCCCAACAACCCTTCAACGTCATTAACATCATTGGTGGGGGTTCTAGACAGTTCACTCCTACCAAGACGACAGACACCATCCCTTCCCCTCCCACCACACCACGCCACCATCCCCATCTCTCCTATCGTCAGCTGCTGCTGTCAACAACCCCCTCACGACGTCAGCCCAAAGTAACCACCCCGTTCCCCCACACCCTCACAAAACAGTGACCTGATTCCATCTACTCCCGACAACTTCACTCTACTGCTGAAAACCTGACAACATCTACTCCTGACGGCGGACAGCTTCACCCTAATCATACTCCTGACACCTTATCTACTCCTGACACCTTATCTACTCCTGACGGTGAACAACTTCACTTTAACTACTCCTGACAACCAAGAAATTATTTGGTTTTTGAGGCACGTACTGAGGTACATTTGGTACATTGGGTACAAAAATATATATTCATTCCTGCTGTCATCGCAGATGCTATGATGATGCTATGGCGCTGAATTGATGGGGGGAAGTTTAAATCTGCAACGTGTATGCCCTCTGGCAAATACAAATACCGTGATGTATATATTTCTTATTTTGCAAATGAATGAGCTCATTAGCTATTCTCTCGTAATGAACTCGCGGCAGAACATTACGCAAAGCAATTGCCTCCTCTCCACTGTTACGCAAGTGCGTTTCAAAATAGCGTACAGAAAAATTAGTGGAGTCAAAATGATGGTCTAAGTGAAGGTAAATGATGAGCCCAGGGATAATCGTCGTAGAGATTAAAGATGGTTCAATAGAGAGATACACAGATACACAGACAGATATATAGATAACGAGACAGACAGATAAAAACATATACAGACTGATTGATGGATAAAAAGGCTATATATACATAAGACATAAATTGATAGATGGGCAGACAGCCAGACAAATGAGCAGATAGATGGATTAGGCAGGTAGAGCAACAAATAGATATACAGGAACAAACATATATGCAGATAGACAGATATATGGACGAATACATCCTGATATGACAGATGCAGTTCAATGGAACCCAGAGATTTCAAACGGGAGTCAAAATTTCCCCCTACAGCATACAAGATGTTACATTAACACATCTCATGTTGAAATCAAACATCCGAAAACGAAGTCTACTGTAGACGAAAGTCTCAAAGGATCGGCTGTGGTTGCCTTATCTACACAAATACTCCATCATAAACCTGGATATAGAACCTTAGCGGAAAACGAAGCTTTGTATTCCTTAGGGAAAGACGTATCTTTACCCCCCGTAGGATTTCTGGTGAGAAGAAGAGCAAGATCTACTGTGGTGGGAGGGAGGAGGTGGTTCCAAAAGAGCAATATTAACAATCTCATGACCTGGCGTTCTCGATCGTTGGACGTGGCTAGCTCCCTGAGAGCTGCAGGAGTCTCAGAATCCTAGAACGTACTCCTGAGGTAGGAAATAAACACACACACACACATACGGTGGCTGTTTAGTTCCACTCCTTCAGCCCATGGTGTTGTCTTTCCTCTCTCTCTCCTGCTGGCGTTCAGTCCACCAGCAATCAATCTCTCCATCGCACACAACACGTAAACCACACCAGACGTGCGTCGTAATTCTACGCCTCCTTGCGGTGCGCACTACGTGCACGCCAGGCCTGCCTTTGCGCATTATCTCGTCGCCAGTACTCGTAGACGCAACTCTCTCTCTCTCTCTCTGTGCGTGTAGTCTGTGTATTTATGTTATCTCTCTCTCTCTCTCTATGTGAGTGTAGTCTGTGTATTTATGTTATTCTATGCAGCTCTCTCTCTCTCTCTTTCTCTCTCTGTGAGTGTATGTTATTCTATGTAGCTCTCTTTCTCTCTTGTCTGTCTCTTTCTCTCCCTTGTGGCAAGGCAGATGTCCCGCTCTTTCCTCCCTTCCTTTATTCATACCTTGCGCTCAATTATTTCTTTTTCTCTACCCCATGTTTGCTCTCATGTCTGTGCACTTCTTTTTTTTATATAGAAAACGGGGGGAGGAGAGACACTTTTGTACACTATTTAAACAGAGGATATTTTTCCTTTGATCCTTTCATTCTGCGGATATTTTTTTCAACCTGGATCTTTGTTCTCTGAATTTCTACCAATGATGAGTAAATCTGCTGTACCTCACTCACTCATTCTGTACCTCACTCACTCACTGGCCCGGGTATAGCGATCGTGAGTACCCAAGTTACTCATGTCCCCTGACATCACTCATTTCAAGCCTCTCTAACTCATTCGCTCGCTAGTTTTAATAAAGAGTGAATATTTTGACGATTTTTTTTTTCATTTATTGTAGTTTTCCAATTTTCCTTACAATACATCATACAATATACTAGAGATACGCTCCACTCGGACATGGGAATGGGATATGAAAGCTTTTCTGGAAATGGGATTCAGATAATAACCTGGGAATGGTAAATACAAACTATTCTGGACAAGGGAACGAGGAATGCAAACTGTTTTGGGCAAGGTTACTGGGCATGTCAGCTGTTTTGGACATGGCAATGGGACATGTCAGCTATTCTGGACAGCGGGAATGAGGAACTGCAGACTATTTTGGACGTGGGTATGGGACCATGGTAGCTGTTATGCTAAACTACCCATGGTCTGGATTCGACACTTTATCAACATCACAGCACACGCCGGTATATGAACATGGGTCAGAATCTAGCCCTGCTCTTGGGGCATTAGATCCTGAATGTCCTCGAACCTAATCCCATTCATCGCTCAAGACTCGTTCACTTCAGTATCTTTCTTTCGAGACTTTATCAGCTTCGAACCTCTTTTCCCCCCCGACGCTCGCCTGGCTTACACCTCCCCGTATGCACTTTCTCTTCATCCTCTCTCTCTCCCCTTCGTCTCATCATGTCTTCTGGTTGAGTGGTTCCTTCCTCTTTCGCTCATCCACCCTCCCACTCTCTCTCTTTCTTTACCATCTCTCTCTCTACCCACGGGGTGTTGGCCTCGGGTAGCCAGAGGAAGCAGAGGCTAAATAGTGTATTATACTCTTATAACGAGGTACGACCCTATGAACACGACGGCACGACCCCCTCTGAAGACGACGATACGACCCCCTCTGAACACGACGGTACGACCCTATGAACACGACGGTACGACACGTTTCTTCTGTCATGACCCATGAGGGACATGACAAAAGGGTCGTACTGTCGTGCTCAAGGGTCGTACCGTCGTGCTCAAGGGTCGCATCACCGTGCTCAAGGGTCGGACCGACGTGTTCCAAGGGCCGCATCACAGTGCTCAAGCGTCGCTCCGTCGCGCTCAAGGGGTCGCCCCGTCTCGCTCAAGGGCTGGACACATTGAACTCAAGGATCGAAATCCGCTGTTGTGTTCAAGTGGTTAATACCTTCCCAACCTCAAGGCTGAGGTCTTTAAACACAGCTGCGTCCTTTTGAGAGTCGACCAGGTACCCCCTTAACCATCCAACGACCGAACCATTCATTAATAATCCTATTGACAATTCATCCACTGATCCTTTCATTCATGCCATCATTAATCAACCCCCTTTCACCCACCCCATCTGCCACTTTCGTTCGGTCCGGCGATGTTCTTTGAGTGCTGAAACGAATCCCGGGACTCGGAACACACACATCTTCGACTCTTAAAGCGGCCACCGACTACGAGGTTTGGTAACAAGATTGCTTGGCCACACTCCTCGACGACCACCCCCGGATATAATGACCAATCAACCTTCTTCTGTCATTACCAACGTGGACTTAGAAGTTGAAGGCGAGGTCAATACTACTTTTTTTTTTAATTTTCCAAAAGAGGGAGCAGAGAAGGGGGCCAGGTGAGGATATTCCCCCAAAGGCCAAGTCCTCTGTTCTTAACGCTACCTCGCTATGGTTTTAGAGCTAGTTCAGCAGGGCATTGTAGGGACAGATCAGTGTTACCAGACTCTTTGTGAAGTTTGCACTATGAATGAAAAGTCACCTTTGGCTCGGCTATAGCAATGGGAGTACTGTCTCGTTAAGAAGTTTTCACTCCAAAAGAAGTAACACAGCTTTGGACTCCAGTAGCCCCTGGAAAGGAGATCCTCAAAAATATTAGGATTATTCTGAGAATGGGGTCCAGGGGCAATTAAAGATAAATGAGTTTATTCCCAGGTTCCCTCCCAAGTTGGTGGTTCCTCACAAAAAATTGCAAGTCAAGGTTGTAGATGTATTATCTATGGACAAATTTTCCTTAATTTCTGAATACAGTCTGGCAGCTGTATTGAATAAGGATTATGTGAACCAGGTAAAGGTTTCTTATAAAACAGGTGTCAGTGATATTCAGTTTCACTTAAATCTATGCTTCTTCTGACTGTAGTTCAGACTATCACATTTAGATTGTACTACTTGTAAGGAGGGGCTCCAAGTTCACCATGTTCAAGCCTCAGGAGTTTGAAATCCCAGAAGTCTCTCTCTCTCTCTCTCTCTCTCTCTCTCTCTCTCTCTCTCTCTCTCTCTCTCTCTCTCTCCAGTCAAGATCGATCAGATGTATGTTCAGAGTTCAGTCTTCATTTTATCTCTTGCAGGTATATTCTTGAATTAGTTGGTGAAATGTTTCTGCAATCTATTTTTAAGGGGACTTAAGTTTCCCCTCATTCTTTGTTGGGTAATTTCCAAATCATATCTCTCAGGAAACTTTTAAGTGCCCTTGGATCATGTTTTTCCTTTGTCTTTTCTTCCATAGCTGGAGGACTAATGCACCACTTTGTCTCTTCCAGCCATCATCTTGTTCCATCACAATCTTATGATGGAAGCTTTCAAGCTAGGTCGGTCAAGTTGCTTTAAGTTTTTATTTCATCGTTGTCTGGTAAGTTTTTCTATACCAGAATTTGGCAGCTCTTGTCCATAATTTTTCATCTTTTTCTGATTAGGCCCCAAAGCATCAATCCCTTTGATGCCCATTTATGTTAGTAAACTGAATCTTGGGTAAAATGCCAGTCAGAAACTGGAACTATGTTCATTTTTTCAAGGGAGTGACTTGTTTACTATTTTCTGTCTCGGTTCTTTTGGATGGTGAAACAGTTTGTAGAATTTTAGGCCTCTAATCTTCTCAACAAAATATTACAGAATTTAGACCTCCATTACTCTAGTCCACAAAATATTAAGGTCTTGGCCTCATTATCCTTATATCAATCGTTAAAGCTCACTCTTATGTACCGTACTCTCTCAGCAAGTTAAGTTCCTCAAGAACTCTTTCCATTACCTAGAAAGCAAACATTGACCCTCATCCCTTTAAGAATGTGGATAAGTCTGGAAGCACGTATATCTTTCTTGATCAGTCTATTCGCAATAGCTTTCAGTTTCTGCAGTGTGGTTTTATTTCATTATACTTTGTTTTTAAGAGGAAATTATGGGAGACTCCTTCCTGTAAAAAGTAGTTAATCCTCCTTCTCAAACTATGTTCATGCAGAGGTAGCATTTTAGCATCTGTTTTGTTTATGACAGGCATTGTCAGTTTCAGCCATCTTTTGTTAGTTCTAAATCAACTTTATTACTCATATGAAACTGAAATCTTTTGTGATCTAGAAAGTACAGCTTTCTCTTAATAGCTTTATTAGGTGCTTTTGTGTTATGTCCTTTCAAAAATTAACTGATTTCTAAGATAATTTTGTGATTATTTCTGGTGTTGAAAGCTTTATGTTAGGTCTTTAGAGTGTCTTTAGACAACTCAGATGATTCACTATGTAATCCATTCAAGGTTTTAGAAATTGAATGGCCAAATAAACAGTCCTTTGCTGGAGTTCTTGTGGATCTGTTAATGAATGAAGTAGCATTCGAGAGAATTGAACATATGATTGGGATATGTCAGAGTGTAGTCTCGTCAAAATTGTTGTCTGGCTTTGATAAGAAAGTAATAGCTTTTATGTAAATGTGATCCAGAGCTTGCCTATATTTTTTTAAGAATATCTTATGGCCTTTAGGACATGCGATTGTTCTGTTTTTCAATTAACCTTGTCTTCTTCAGAGGATTATTTTTCATTGTCCTCCAATCCTGAGAATGATTTACATTTAAAATTTACTTACAGTATGATGATTTGGAAAGAACTCTGTTAACATCAGAAAAATATTTTATTGTCTATGTTCTTTATGCTGTAAGTTCATTTCACCATTTTCAGTGGCAAATTTTGCTCCCTCATGTTATTTGGTATGATCCATTTTCCTGGTTCTTTAGGACTGGTGTCAATTTGTAGCCATTAAAGTAATTGAATTTCTTGTCCATACACCTTCATTCACTGAAATGTTTCCCTTGCACTTACCTCTTTTAACAAAATGTTCACATCTGCCTGAAAACTAATCGCCTAGTTGGGTTGCAGGTTTTTACATTAATATGCATATGGAGAAGACTGACCATTGTATTGATCCAAATAGTCTTGTTTAAGATCAGAGTAAGCTATTGTTTGTAACATCATCAGCAAAAAATAATCCACCCTAGCAACTATATATATATATTTTTTTTTATTTTCCAAAAGAAGGAACAGTGAAGGGGGCCAGGTGAGGATATTCCCTCAAAGGCCCAGTCCTCTGTTCTTAACGCTACCTCGCTAACGTGGGGAATGGCAAATAGTATAAAAAAAGAAGCAACTATATTTTATTTACAGCTTAGGCTTAGAAAATTATGTAAGTGATAAATTAACCTATCTCAAATAACCTAAAAAAAATTTTGTATCTGTTTTGTAGTGATTTGTTTGCAAATTTACTGCACTGATGGATGTATGTAGCCTATACCTTTTATGAAGTCTACCATAATAGATTTATGTGGACCTACAAGACCTTTTTGGCTTTAGTGTCCCTAAGTATTCCATCATCAAGGAAAAGAACATGAAGGTGCTGTATGGGATGTTCATGTTTGTCTTTAACCTTGACAAAGTGTATACATTATCAGAAGGTATATCTTTGAATGTAATTGCCTTCAAAACAAATTGTAAAAACAACTGCACCACTGTATAACCCAGAATGGATAACTTTATAAGTCAACTGATAATTGATTAATGCTTTTTTTACAAACTATTTATTAAAGATTTTTAAAAAATTTTATGTAGATTAAACTTTCATATAACCTAAGGGTATTTTTGAGTTCCCAAACATTCTGTGCATATTAAGCATAAGATGCAAGTTCCACTAGAACCACTTTTATGGTTGCCAGTGAAGCATGTTCTATAGTGCCAATAGAAATGGAAAACAAAGCATGATTGTGAAACACTGTGAAATATATTTTCTGATTTGTGTGTCATACTAATGGAGAATCAGTTTATGAATGTGCTCGAGACACACATGAGAATCATATTTACTCATATAGATAATTATATAAACTTAGAACCAATTTGTTTGGGCCCTTACAGCTGGGTAAAATGGGCTTCTTTATGGTGGGAATGTCCTTGATGATATTGTACTCTCCATCAACCTACTATGATATATAGCCTTGAAGGTGAATTTGTGCTTGTGGAGTTACCACTTGCAGGTGGATCAAGTTAGTAGTTAATGGGAAGAACCCAGAAGTGGAGTGTATAGGCACCTGGTGGTGGACATGTCTGTCGATGGAATGATAAGGAGATAAGTGAATCATAGGTAGGGAGAAGGTGGGGGAGCAAATGTCCTGGTTGCATTGAGAGTTGCACGGAAGAGATTGTCTTTTAAGGCAAAGATGGGTATGTTTGTATAGTAGATCTGACAGTGTTGTAGAAATGGGTTTTGGACCCTGCATTCAAAAGAATAAGTAGGTGGATGTGTTGGAAATGAAATGCTTTAGGACAACATGTAGTGTTAAAAGAGTTGATCACATAAATAAATGGATGTAAGCTAGTTGTGAGAAGCAAAGAAAGACTGACAAAGAGAATTTGTCAAAAAAAGGGAAGGTGTATAAGGGATAAGAGAGACCAAGAAGAAACTGGAAGGATGGAGTGAAAGAAAGCTTTAAGGTGCTATGGCCTGAACATACAGAAGGGTGAAAGTCATACATGGGTTTGAGTATATTGGAGTGATGCAATAATGGGTGCAACATTCTGCCACGATGAACCAGAGTATACAAAGCACTCGGGGAAAACCATGCAATGGTATGTGGGCTTGGCATTATGGAAGACATGCTGGAAACAGCAAAAAAAAAGTATAAGAAAAAAATGTTAAAACTTTTGTATATAACCCCAAGATCCCTTTAATGGGGTTCCTGTAGCTTTAAGGCTGTGCTGTAAATAGAAGTAATAAGTGATGGACTCATTTCCAGTGAGAATTTTATGATTGGGCTTAGCATATTCCATTTTTTACTATGATACAGCCTTTCCAATGGTGACTTCATTCACGGTTTAACTGTGTGTAGTTGGAGTCTTCAACACGCAATGAAGTTGTGATTACCACTAGACCATGATTCAACACGGCAGCATGAGTTCAAATGCAGGGCAAGGCAGTCAACCCACACCCAACTCACGTGTTCATTCTCGGTGGGTTTGGGTATAAATCGGAACGTAGCTTAACTTGGGTGTACAAGTGTGAGTATACATAGGAGCAATTATATCGTACATATTTACAAGTTTTGGAGATGGGGCAACTTTAAAAAAAAAAAATCGACAGTGACGAAATGTGGCAACAAGAAAAATGTTATCCTTTTTTTAAGCCATGCAATTCATATATTAAATTCAATGTAAATTTCTCCCCGTCTATTGTTTACATCTGTTCAGCACAATCACCTATGCTTCATACTTAGTTTTTTATGGATTTTAATTGCTGCAAACGACCAGTACGAACGACAGCAATTGATAGTTTGAATGGCGCCCGGCGTTGATAGTTTGTCAACAGCGAAGGATGATGGGCTATTGATATTGTTTTTTAAACGCCCGGCTTATTTGTTGGGACGTGTTTTGTGTGTTTTTCTTCCCCCCGCGACCCGTGCTTTGCTTTTATATTTGTGTGTGTGTGTGTGTGTGTGTGTGTGTGTGCTTGTTTTGCGTAAGGAGGCAGGTGCGTCTTCGAGCATCGGCTGAGGGAAAGGGAGGAAGGCGACCTGTTGCTACTGCTTTATTCTGACCAATGCCATTTGACAGACGACGATATTTAGATGACCGGAGGAGAAAAAACATATCAGGGAATCAGTTGACCTGCGTCTCAGAGCGAGGCATCCTTCTTGACTCCCCCAGTCATACTGGGGGCAAAGGACAAGCAAGCAGCGTAGGGCATCTTTGAGGTGGGGGAAGCATCAGTCTCGACTCGAGTGGGTTAAGGGTGTTGACCAGAGCAAGGAGTTGTCGGTCCACGTGGATGCCAGGTTGAGGAAGGGTGGTGGCTACGGTGAGGTAGATGGATAACACTGCTCTTGTACCAGGCGAGGAGGGAGGGAGAGAGAGAGTGTGTGTGGCTGTGAAGACACATCTCCAACAACTACAGCTCAGGTGTCCGTGAGAGGAGAAGTACGAGAAAGCAAGGACACAGTGACAAATAAGGGGAAAAGGTTCGAGGAACATTAGCGGCAGCTGAGATGGCAACTCCAAGCATAAATACTACCACAATAGTAACAACAACAACTACTACAACTACTACTAATACAAGATGACAACTCCAGGCATCAGTACTACTACTACTACAACCACTACCACTATTACTACTACAAGTAATACGAATAATGATAATGATGGTATAGCCAACTAAAGTGCCACTGTTTTAAAAACATTGTGCAGCAGCTAAAACTCCCATCGCCAGCTGTGGTGTGCTCCACCATCAGCATCAACGGCCATGAAGACGACGCCATGCAAAGAGGGAAAAAAAAAAGAAAAAAAAAGAGAATATAAGCGTTAGTAGCAACAGTCACAACGCTAATTCTGTCAACAGGAAGAGGTAAAGGAGAAAGACCCATTATCATACCTTGAATTTATTTAAATCACCGTGAGCGCGCGACATGCTTTACTGCAACAGATTAAAAACAGGAACATTCAAGCCGTGGTATATATCAACTTGTGCATTGTAGCACCACAAGATCTTCCTTTGATCGTTCCTCCCTCCCTCTCCTACCTCCTCCCCAAGTGAAATATATCAATGATGTTTTGTACTACCACCCGACGAGATGGCGAAGGTGGACGAATTGACTGGAGCGAGAAATGCTGCTGCTATTAATCAAATGAAGTCTGTAGTAGTAGTAGTAGTAGTAGTAGTAGTAGTAGTAGTAGCAGCAGCAGCGGGCGTGGGCGGGCGTGCGGGCGGGGTTCAGTAAGGGTGGCGATTCCTTCCCGCGACCGGACAACCGTACTTGTAGCCTCTGATGAATGAAGAACACACACACACACACACACACACACGACCGCCAGCCAGCCAGCGAGCCAGCTTTTAAAAGTTTTTTTTTTTTATCTCTTATTTTTTCCTTTAAAGATCTGATGCACACCATGACGGACATTTAATGGTCCATGCTGGGGGTCCACGGCTCGCTGACTCCGTCTTAATATTGGGCAATTTCGGGTAAGATGTGTCAACATTTTCATCTTCCAGTTACGTTAGATTGTGTGTGTGTGTGTGGATATGTGGATACGCGTCATGAGTGTGTGCATGAGTATATATATATGTTTGTGCA
>JAUTXX010531421.1:0-10990 GCA_032273605.1 Panulirus laevicauda | reverse complement strand
CCAACACCACATCCATCATGCCCTTACATTCATCCATTAGTTCTGAGCCCTTGTACACATCAGAATCTACTCCATTATTTACTTCTTAAAAACCATTTTCCAATTCCATTCTCAGCCATGCCTGTTAACTGTTTTTTCGTTTATTTTTGTACCATATCATCACTTACGACATTCTTGCTTTAACATACATACACACACACACACACACACACACACACACACACACACACACACACAAATTTCTTCCTTAATCAGTTTCTTGGGCCCTGCACACTGACAGAAGTCCCCATCAAAGCCAGTCCACATATAACATATAAGATGGGCTAAGATGCCGGAGGAGCAAAAACTGAAGAGAAAAATAATCTAAGAGTTTGGGGGAAGTTAAGAACTTGCGTTTTGGAAAAAGGCAAGTCGTATGCATTGGGTAGGTGTAGAGAAAGAAGGAGACGTTACAATGGTTCACCCTTGAGTTGCAAACGTCTACACAATAATCATGCCACGCAGGAGCGTACAGAGTGTCATGGGGTCTGGCTAATGTTCGGGGGTACGCAAGCAGCAACTCGTACCTATAAAAGAACAAAAACCGAACCCCCACCACCGAGGCCGTAAGGCAAGTGGGTCAAGTTTCGTAGACCACATTAGGACTGCGTTGGAGTCGACCAGTCCCTTGTATAATCGGAGCAACTGTTCATAAATGAAAAAGTTTAGGGTCTTAATTGGGATTCCAGTCTCTTAAGAGGTAGACTTGGCCTGTTTGTGCAATGTGGGATTTGAAAGACTAATTGGATTTGACGGTGATACCAAGTGTGTTGAATGTGGTGAGTGGTGGGACTATAAAGCCATCAGCGGAGAAGGAAAAGTTACGAGGGAGTTCTACTGAGACAAAAATAGCAATAGACTATTTCAGCAGGGATTAAGTTCTGAGTTCCATCTGCGACGCTGTAGAGGCCTGTATAAATATCATTTTAAAGGTAAAGCAGTGACGAATTGAGACACAGATCAAGAAAGAAAACCTGGAGCAGATCTGAAAGAAGCGGAGTGGTTACGACAGCTGAGGTACAGTGAGTGGTCGAGGCTACAAATTTTCCACCACAGATGAGAGAAAAGATTTGGTCACAACTACAAAGTTTTCAAACCAGTTTGATAACTTCAGCAGAGAGCCATGCCTCGGAAGATACAAGGTCAGAACAACCAGAGGTCATAACATCAATCTAGGCAAGAAACCTGATGGTAAAGATGTAAAGTATATTTATGATACAAGTAGAAAATGAAAGGAATAAACTGATATAATCTGATTACTGGTACTGACGTACCATAAGGGTGTATCCGATAATGGTCTTTCATTCGTGATATTACCTTAGCTTGCTTGAGTGGGGATTCCTGGTGCTACTGACTCCAAGTTCCCTTTTTATATATAGGAGCGACAGTATGTACGTATGTACAAGGACGAACGTGGGTACGGGTGCGTTCCGCTAATAGGTCTTACCTCAACAATGTGTACATGTCCACACATGTCCACGAGTGACACCTCCTGTCACTAAGCAAGTGGTCGAGTTCCCCCTCAAAGGGCCATACCTGCCACTACTATGAAGGTGTTCGTGGGCAGGATATGGGCATCCCTTGCCCGTGGACAGACTTAGTAGAACCCCAAGTGATTATCTCTCCCATACCTCAGCTAAGTTGGTATCTTCAGTTTGTACAGCAGATGGGGTTCGACAGATCCTTACAAACAAGCACCTCGCCAACTCTGCCGCGTTAAGACAGTCTTCATCTCTAAACAATGACACTCACAAGGCCCCCTACCCTTGCTCTATTGCTGCAACGACCCAGAGAATAATCTTTACTGCAACCAATCTATCACCTTCAAGATCTACCGACACCATCCTACGTTTACTAAGCTTCTTAGCGTACAGACTAGTGATACTGCTGTTCTTCATTCACAGAGACGTGTTATCTTATTTTCTGCATACGAAACAATGCTTCTATAGAGAGCTGTGATAATGTAATTTCGCAAATGATTCCTCACCACAGATTAGTATCTATATCACAGATTTTTTGTAGGCATTATCCTACGTACAAAATATATAATTCATTTACAACGGAGTACACAGTTTGAACCAGCTGCTCTCCTCCTTTCCTTCTCTTTTCCTTAGCCTTCTCTTCCTCACCACACTCTCTAGAAACCTCGAAACAAACCCCTTCCAAATTCTTCAACTCCTGAAACCCTTCCCTCCAATCAACAAAGAAGAGATATCCTTGTGGCTTTATCTCCAGCGGATCAGATGCACGAATTACATTCAAGTTAATTTTTCCAAAATAAAATGTCAATTTCCCTTAACTCAGCAGTACTAAGAACAGATCCCCATGTAAGGTTCATGGCAAGACCATAATGAAGAGCGGTTGGAGCATTTTCCAACCCGGGTAGACGTATACAGCGATACTCCTGTATCGTGGTGTTGAAACTGCACAGTCGCTTTTTCCTCCCTGAACCCGGGTGTGGGAAGCGATAATGGAGATAACAGACACCTTGTTTTTCATCGACTAATTATAAGATCTGATTAAGCAAAGCTGGTCATGATTATCTCGCCATCTCTCTATCTCCAATACATCATGCAACTTTCCTTTTTGCGGTCCGTCTCTCGTCGGAGCGTTTCCTGGACTGCAACAATCTGATCCGTGATCAATACCCGGGTGACCAGAGGGGAGAGCCTTCAGCGGCCGTGGGAATGCGAGTAACGGGGGTAATTATACGTTTCCACGGGGCGGCGATCCCTCCCACCACCACCACCTCCGCCACAGCCCACTAGGGCTAATCATTATGATTCTGACCCAGAACTGAGGGCCGGCCGGTCAAGCATTGCCTCCGTGATTCAGCCGTGTCTTGAGAATGCTTGGCACCGAGTTTCCCTTGGACGTGTGACGTTAGCTGGCTCCAGGGACCTCGGGTTGAAATCAGTGACATTCTCAGGTTGGGCAATGTCTGTGGACCCGAAGGACGTTTAGAGGGACAAATACTCTGAGAAAACACAGCCGTAATATCATACAAGTGTGCACATGTGTGGGTAAGACAGATGCTGCATACTCCATCGACTCTTCAGGCAAAGAAAACAAAGATCTTGCTTCAGAGGACACACTGAACAGACCACTGAATCAAAGCAAGAGGAAATCTACCTCTCTTATATGGCGACGTGTTCGCTACGTCAGAGTTACATTAATAAGCATCTTAAGACACTTTCCTTCCACACCCACCCAACACACACACACACCTAGGAATATGGAATGCAATGCTCTCTGCCACTCTTTACCATATCATTACTAAGATCATTCTTTTAAAAGACTTTCTTCTAAGGATCGTAAATTTGCTGTTTCAGAGTCTGGCAAATAAAGACGAAGAGCAATACTGCAGAGGCCGTTTTGCGACAAGAATTCTACGCCTCATTCGTCTTGGTACCAAAGGAGTTTATTGCAATCGTTAGCAATGTATCTGAGTGATGAAGAGTGATGTCACAAACAGCCTCGCAGGAACCCACTGGTCTGCTGGTGTTCAATTTCCTGTGCATCTCGCAGGAGAATATCAAGAGGGACTGAGAACGTCCCCCAGTTCTGATGAAATGATGTTATGTTGTGGTTGGAACTCGACTGAGGCCCCAGTTTACTACAGGGAAGTGTAAACTAAAAGCCCCACAACCAAACTAACAATGAGCTCCCAGTCCAGGCGAGACTGTAGAGGAAGAAATTATCACGGGGATGTGATGGCTGCGAACATATTCCGATACGACGGCGAGAAAAGCTAACCTTAGCAGTAATAACGTCAACCTCGATGTGCCCATGGAGCTTTCCCATAGTCCTAGACACAACAGGGCCCCCGGATCATATTAACAACGGTGAAAATCGTCATTATTCGCATGATGAATTATTTTCCAAGTGACATGCAGAATATTTGATGGAGCTTATTACTCTAGATGGCATATGACGTCTCCTCACACAAAATTATTACTCTAGATGGCATATGACGTCTCCTCACGCAAAATTATTACTCTAGATGGCATATGACGTCTCCTCACACAAAATTATTACTCTAGATGGCATATGACGTCTCCTCACACAAAATGTCATTTCCAGGAGCAATGCTTATCAATTCCAGAGAAACAATGGGTTTCTACGAGAATCTATCATTCCTGAAAGAACAGTGTGCACCTTAAGAGGAAATGAGCTCTTACAGGAACACTCCACTCCTGAAGCTTCATCCTCCTCAAGGAATACAACGTATCACCAATGCGTTGTTTGATGAGGACAAATACCACCTCCAGCTGCATATGAGTTTTTCTCATTTATAATGTCTTTTATGACGTGTCACATCAGTAGAGGGTTTGCCAATAGCGTAATTGGCATAAGGTGCTTCCCCAAGCATAAAAATGCATTTCTCCGCTTGCTATACGTACATCATGTAGACCGGATAGTCAACACTGGTATGTATACATGGATGCAATCGCGGATAAAACTCCTGGGACAGGACTGATCGAGGCCGTATCGAACCCTTTGTCTCAGTCAGACAGAGATCAAGGGTACGGTGTGGCTCTGACCACTCGCTGACCGGGACACGAGATATCCAGAGGGAATAGGATATCTTGTGTCTACAACTGTCCCAGACAAAGATGATGAAGCCTTGTCGTTCGCCCCCTGTGCTGTGCGGTGCCCTTGACGTTTCCGAAACAGGAAAGGTATAACGAACTCAATCACTCACCGATACATTACTAATCAGAGTGACACACCTGAGTGAACCCAATGCTGTGACCATCACCGTGATCATTTGGTAATTACTCAGTCTCCTGCCGGGAAACAAGGGCATCTTCACGGGCTAGTGAACATGGTCTTCATCACCGCCATGTGAAGTGTTCTGCCTTGCCTTCGACATTAATTCTTCTTACGCCGTCCGTTATCACCAGAACGAGCAAACAGTGAAAAAGTAACAAAAGACGCCTGTCTTACTATCTACATGCCCTGAGAGAGTCACCCAAGCGTGGCATAAAGTCTATAGTGCGTCATTCAAACAGAGCTTAGTATTCAATATTTCCTTAAGTATATGCACCAAAATATGACATTAACAATGAATCGCCTTCGTTAGCATTAACTCACGTTAAATTCTACCTCCAAAATTTTAATATCTATTCTAGGGCGACACAGTAAATGGGCGTTTATTAACCCAAAGGAAGAAGAGAGAACACAGTGCACCTTAGAGAAACGATGAGAACATAATGGGTGTGAAAAGATTTGGCGAGATTAGAAACGTTATCAAAGCTGTGGTGTTTGTGAAGGTATGGGGAGAACTTGGTGATAAAACTGATTTCAGAGAGGGTTGGGTGTATGTGAGGATACAACGAAGATTCCCCGTTCAGAATATCAACATAAGGACGGTTGAGACACACGTGAAGGAAGATATGCTGAACTACAAGATACTTGCTGAAATTACAGCAGAAAAGATGTTCTCGTGCATATGATGATATTTGGTGAAATTATCGTGACAAGGGAAGTTACTGCGTATATGGAAAGTACGTATCGAAACGAAGAAAATTTGTAAATGATACAAAAGAAAACACGAAAACTGATTAAGTCACTAGGGTAATCCAATACTATAAACGACAGTTTTTAAATGATACTGAAAACAGTTTCGATGACACACCCCGACATTAATTCCTTCACGTCAGGTGCGACATACAGTCATGACCAGATATAACAGCATAAATTTAGGAAGATTTAAGTACAAAGGGGACAAGATCTTCTCCGGCAGCAGAACTACAGAACACTGCAGTGGAATAGCATCACTTACGGTCAGAACAAGACTACACACAAATTTAAAACATGCTTATACAAATGCACGAATGATAGTCAACGTCAAGTAAATAAACCAGTTCAAGACTGACAATATTGCAATGCACGTCTTCCAACTTTCTTTTTCCTTCGGAGATTAGAGGCAGAAATACCTCTTTCCCACAATATCTGCAAGTTGTAATTAGATCAGACCGCGCTTTCCAGTTTTCACATTTATGAATAATATTTCCACGTACTCGCGATAGTAAATGGTGTTCCTTATCGCTATTTTCCTGCCGGTTGATGGGCCCGAAGAGGAATGCTGGGCGAGGTGGAGCCTCTGGTTTGCCGTCCTGTCTCCCCTTCTGTATACTGAAAAAGGAGGTCACTATAGTACTCTTCTCCCAGTGGATAGATACCAGCGTCAAAGACCATCGGGTCTTCTGTTGACTGTCATTACCACGTACTACCTCGTCTTGAGATGGTCTACGGAATGATGGATGTGGAGTAATTAATTACACAACCCAAGAATCCTCTTTACGGGGCTCCTGCAGCATTAAGGCTGCGCTACAGTCAGTAGCAGGGAAGATACAGACCCCTTTCAACTGAAAAGGCTCTAGATCATACTGTACTCTTTTTCCTTCAATGACGATGAGGCAACCTCGCCGGAGGTGACTTCTCACACGTGGCGTAACCACTTGAAGGCGGAGTCCGGTAACGCCCTGGGTGTAGCGCATGCGAGAGGTACATGAATACTGCTACGGTAGCGAAACTGTCAGGGTATGTTATTTTCAAAAGATGAAAATGTTGATTTAAGGAAGGCTGTGGCGTACGTAACGTCAGGGGAATATCTTTTGGTGTTGTAGTTAACAAAAGAAATGGTGTGGGGCATGGTTAAGGAGGTGAAGATATATGGTTAAGACTGTCAACACACTACACCCATCCTCTACACCAATACTATATAATCTTAAGGTCAGGAAGGAGAAGACTCTCTCTCTCTGACTCTACAGCGCACCGAGAGATTCAGGAAATCGTTTGTACCAAAAAGCATTCCACTGTTTAACCATCGAAACACGCTGCAACTCCTCTGCGTTATAGCTGCTGAGTGCAATAGATGATTCTTTATATGGTATTTCATGTAGTGCTTTTATGTGATATTTTACGTGGTACTTTCATGTGATATTTTACGTGGTACTTTTATGAGATATTTTACGTGGTATTTTTATGTGATATTTTACGTGGTACTTTTATGCGATATTCTATCATTTCTATTTTATAATTCTTATACTTTTTAACCTTGAATTGTGCTCCAAGCCATTCCAAGCCATAAAAATTACGGTGTGTGTTAAGATATGTAAAGCTACTTTATGGACCGTTAACATATGGCGCTTGTGGAAGTCAACTTGAGTTACTTAAAGTGAGAAAGACTGTGAAGCAAGAGTGATATCATGTGAAGAAACCTGGTGATATCACTGATAAGATAAAGGACTGGTATATGTGAAGACAGATACCTGGTGATACGGTCAACATGATAAAGATATGTATGTGAAGAAACCTGCTGATACTGTCAACATAAAGATCTGTTATATGTGAAGGCATGTGAAGGTACCTGATTATACTGTCAATACAATAAAGGTTTTTATGCGAAGGTATGTGAAGATACCTAGAGATGCTGCTAACATGATACATGTTGTGGTTCATATGTGGGCACATGAGGTTACCTACGTACTGATATTAACTTAAAGACTGTAGCACTGTATGTGATGATATGTGATAATACCAAGTGATACAGCAACGATGCAAAGGAATTCCATGTGAGGATATGTTAAGACACCTGTTGCATATGTGAACGTTCCTAATGAGAATATCAGGACAAAAAATAATTGTAAGTGATGTAAGAGAATCAGAAGGTATGTGAATGCAATTGAAGGTATGTGAAGATACTTCTTGAGAATATGAACATAAAGACACCAGCTGATAACGTGTGCATGTGAAATCAAGTTTAGTAATCTCCTGATAATACTAACGTAAAAAAATGTGGGTTATGTGAAGGTACGAGTAATGTAAGTGATGTATGTGAAGGTATGTGACAAAACCTGGTCATCATATTCATGTAAAAATGGTCATGATGTATGTGAAGGTATGTGACATGACCTGGTTATCATAGCCATGTGAAAATGGTCATTATGTCTGTGAAGGTCCAGGGTCGCATTTGGATACCCGGGGATGATAAGACTGATGGACTTGAAGGTATGTGAGGTTATGTGAAGTCATGTGAAGGTATGTGAAGGGACCCGGTGATAGCGTTACGGCTGTGGTGCTATTAGTTACGGAGCTTAACCCCTCGAGTACCGTCGAGCATGACGGTACAACCCTTGGGTATGATGGGCGTGACCTTTGACCTGACCCTGAAGGCTGGAAACGTCGTGCTCAAGGGGTTAATTTGTCACGGTGGCTGGAGGAGCGTCATACCAGATGGATTCTTCAAGGGGTGAGAGTTTGCATGCACTGATGCATCTACATTATTCATTAACCTGCAAGATCCTCTTACCCTACCTCGAATCCCATTCATTACGACCTGCCTCACATCTTGCTCTTCTTCATCTCCTCGTCCACCTTGTCGTTCCGTTTTATTTTGCTATTTTCCTCATTTTTTTTTTCTCTCAGCCAACTTAATTTCTGTCATCTATATCATTGCTCCCTTTTCTAGGTGGTTTCCATAAATTGATCTTCCTCCTAACCCTAATATGTCTTCCTCCTCCCGCTCCACTCTTCTTCCTCTTCCTCCTCCATCTTCCCCTTCTTGATAATCTACCTTACCTCTCCACTCCCTATATTTCTCCAACTACATTATCTTTCCCTTTCCTTTACTTCTTTTTTTGTTTGGTTCTACGTCGCCTTCATCTTCATCTAAACATTCTTTCTCCCTTATATTCACCTTCCTTCCACGTTTCTTCGTCGTTTATATTCCTCATCTTCCTTCCTAAATCATCATCACGTCCTTCTCCACGGGCCCCTCACACGCCTCCATCCTCATCATCAACTCTACCAACCTCACCATCATCACCAGTCATCTACCATGACCTCCTGACCCTCATCATTAGTTACCATCATTGTATCCTCCTAATCACCACAGCTAAATGAACCCTCATTCATCGCTCCATCATGCCTTCCCTGACCACCCTCGCCAAAGGAGGAGGAGGAGGAGGAGGAGCGACAGGGACTGGAACGGGCAGACAGACAGAAGGTGGAGATGATCAGACAGACACGTGGATAAAGAGAGTAAACAGAGGGAGATTCCCGTAAGGGGCTGGGAGATGTGGGGCCCCCATGGCGTGCCCTCAGACGGCGCCACCATCACCACACACCACGGCCGGACACGAGCGACCACCTCCACCCACAAAGAACATCATATCGTGGGAACGCCGCCCTGGATACGTCATGGAGCACGACCCACTTGGGAGATACGATCCACTGGAGAAGTACAACCCACTTGGAAAGACACTTTTGTCTTCTTTAAAAATCACCCTCACGATTGTGGTCATACAGAAGGAAATGTACTATCACTGACGTTACCGTGGTCTACGTATAGGAACATGGCGAAACATTAGGCTCTTGATTTGAACCAAGACCCACCGTTTTGTAAGGCTTCACATATACGTAAGTTAACATCTGGCGAGACCAAAGCGAAGCTTCCATTAATGAATTCTTGACAGTCTGCAGTTCGTGTTTCTTGGTAACACCTCGGCATGAAAACAAAAAATAGACCTACCATATGATTTTCGTCCCTGAATGCCTCTAAGTATTTCATTATTTTGAAGGTCTTTTAAAGTAATCTCTCGTGAGGAAGCACTGCTGATGTCATGCCTTGCCTTGCATCCATACAATACCGTCATGGTTCGCTATACTGTCAAGTGTACCATCTTTGCCGTCACCTCTCTTTCCACATACTCTTCACCCACCCATGGTTACATCCGCCGCCATAGCCACTGCCAAGTATCTGAAACACTCCACTTCCTCCAGCTTCGCTCCACTAAAACTCACACTCCAACTAACTTATAATTTTCCACTTTTTCCTTTCATGCATTTTGCTTAACTCATGAACCAGCTATATAGCTACTCGAATCTGCTGCCACCTCGGTGTCATCAGCAAACAGCAACTGATTCACCAAACAGACTTCTAAACCCCCAACAGACTGCCCCTCTCTCCAAGACCTTCGCGTTCATCCCCCTCGCCACCCCATCCTTTTTTCATTATCAGGAGCGGTTACGGAGCATACGGCCTCTCAGTTCCACCCACACATCCTTAACATACATCCAGTGTGATATCATAAGCACTGAATTCCACACTTGTATAAACGCTTGTTACTTTCTTCATTCTGCTCCTGAACTGTATGCGTTATGTGAACGGAAACGCCACCATTCAAACCTTTACCTTAACACATAATACAAGAATTATTCCTACTAGTCTCAAATCTGGAAAACCTACAGCTGCAAACAATTCACTTAATGATCCTGTTAGTGACTTATCATCAGTTTATCCTTAACTATTCTACCTTGCCATACCTTCTACCTGGGGCCGCCAGTGAAGGACATGTATCACTTTAGGTTCAAAGGGAATACAATATCTAGCACTGTGTCACTTTGGACAACAACAGGATCGAAAAAAAAAGCTAGCCAATCCCTTATCAGACGGCGAAACAGCCACCACAGGACTCAACGCTAGTCTCAGTGCCAAGGTGATGGTCTGAAATACTGTCGATTACACAAGTCTGTCAGACGGGGACTGGAACGCTGTGCTGGGGTGTCATGAGAGAGAAAGAGAGAACGACGACACGTAAGTTTTCTTCCCCACATCATGAAAACCCGATGACGGGACAAGACTACCACCCTTGGAGGCTATGAATGAGACACCTAACCTTACCATCAGCTTCTTAGGCTGGCATTTTATGGTGAACTGAAAGTATAAGATAAAGTAACCGAGATCGTCCATGCGAACGGTACAAAGCCAACCCACAGAACAAGTAACATATGAGTGATGCGAAGACTCGGGGGTTGCAGAAAGCTATGGCAGTGTTATCATCGGTCTCTCTCTACATTTCGGTTCCTTCCTAGACCTACAACCCATGTCATCTCACTGATTCTCTACATTTCGGTTCGTGCCTAGACCTACTCCCCATGT
>JAUTXX010531357.1:0-10992 GCA_032273605.1 Panulirus laevicauda | reverse complement strand
AGTAAAAGTGGGTATGTTTGAAGGAATAGTGGTTCCAACAATGTTATATGGTTGCGAGGATAGGGTTGTGCGGAGGAGGTTGGATATGTTGGAAATGAAATGATTGAACACAGTACGTGGTGTGAGGTGGTTTGATCGAGTAAGTAATGAAAGGGTAAGAGAATTGTGTGGTAATGAAAAGAGTGTTATTGAGAGAGCAGAAGACGGTGTGTTGAAATGGTTTGGACGTCCAATATGGAGAGAATGAGTGAGTAAAGGTTGACAAAGAGGATGTGTGTGCCAAAGGTAGAGGGGACAAGGAGAAGCGGGTGACCAAGCAGGAAGGTGAAAGCCATGCACGGAATAGAGTGAATTGGAACGATATGCTGTACCGGGGTCAACGTGTTGTTAATGGACTGAACCAGGGCATGTGAAGCGTCGGGGGTAAACCGTAGAAAGGTTTGTGCGGCCTGGACGTGGATAAGGAGCTGTGGATTCGGCTCATTACACATGTCATCCCTTATGGATATGAACAGATGTGGCCCTATTTTGTCTATTTCCTGGTGCTACCTCACTGACGTAGGGGGTGGCGATGCTGTTTTCTGTGGGGTGGGGTGGCACCGGAAATGGATGGAGGCGAGCAAGTATGAATATGTACATGTGTATATATTTATGTGTATGTATGTATGTGTGTATTATTATTATTATTATTATTATTATTATTATTATTATTATTATCATTATCAGCTACTCAACAGAGGTCCATTCAGAAATGGTTTAAACAAATGGAGAGGATGAGTGAAGAAAGACTCAGACGTTGTACATGCCAGAAGTGGAGGGCGGAGGGGATACTGAGAAGATGGGAGGATGGAGCGAACGACGAAGCCTTAGGGCACTGAGGCCTGAAAATTCAGGAGGGCAGTTGTCTTGCATTGGAGAGAATGAATTGGATCGATATGGTACATAGGGGACGTTGTGCTATTGATACCCTGAACCATAGCAGATGAAGTGGTCATGGGACTTAGTTGTGGATGGTATAGTTAATGACAGCGAGCGTTCGGGTATGTGCAGCTTAGGCCGTTGTTTTCTTGCTCCTGACGCTATCTACCCAAGGCAGCAGATGTGAGTGTAATATTCTAATTATTTAACTCCAGGAACCCCTTTTAATGGAGCTCCTTGAAACTTTAAGGCTGCTCTACAATCAGTAGCAGGGACCTGATGTACTTCTAAGAGTGAGAAGTTCTTCAGCGGGAGATTTGACTTCTTATCGTTCGCTGACAATGATGCCACCTCGATGAGGGTGACTTTTCACCTTGAGCGTCGCCACATGTTCTTGCAACCCAGTACATTCATATTTAAGGATCATGAATTATGTATTGTGCCTGTGAAGTTGTCAGACCAGGTCAATCGAAGGAAAGAAGGAGAAAAGAAAAAAGAAGAAATAGTCATCATAAATCACAATTAACGTCTGTACTGTTCTTTCATTGTCTTGTGATGTTGACCTTTACAGATTCTGTTTATACCTCCGGGAAAATGTGTTTTGTTTCATCGGTGCTCAGGCGAGCCGAGCTTGTGTTTGTTTCTGCGTACGTGTGTGCCATCTTTCATGACGGGCTAATGACGGGGGAAATGATGTTGTGATGGGAGGGACGGGTTTATGACGGGAGAGACGGTGCTGTGATGGTAGGGGGTCAGGTTTGTGACGGGAGAGACGGATGGTAGGGGGTCAGGTTTGCGCCGGGAGAGACGGGGCTGTGAGGGAAGGGGGTCAGGTTGTTGTGGGAATTGTCGCTGGCTTACAATGGGAGTGGGGGATGGATTAGGTTGTGGCAGGGGCTGATTGCTGTGGGGCTGGGACTCGGTAGTTGTGCAGACTGGGTTGTTGATGGTGAGGGCCGGGGTTGCTGCAGAGGTCCTATCGTAGGGAGGGGATGAGTTGTTGGTGGTAGAGACCCTAGATTTATGTGGGGAAGGAGCTAGGTTGTTGTGGATGAGGGGCTGGACTGCTGTGCAAGGGATACAGGTCGTTGTGAGGGAGGGACTGGTTTACAGTGGAAGGGATAGGTTGCCGTTGGGAAGAGCTAGGCCACCGTAGCTGGGCTAGTTTCCTGTGGAAGAGATGGGTCCTTTTGGTGGCTTGAAGTGATGCAGGCAACTTGGGTAAGTGGAGAGCATCAGTTTTTCTTGGATGAGTTAGGTTGGTGGGAGCTAGAAAGTGGGAAGAGAACTTGCTGTTAGGTTCAAAGAGCCATTTCTTTCAAAAAATACTCAGTAGACATCTTTCATATCTATATCAATTAGTATCATGTTATGATGTTTTATTTCTTGTTTTATGATTCTTTATAACATTCAAGTTCGTTATAGCACTTAAATACTTTTATGATTCTTTATAACATTCAAGTTCGTTATAGCACTTAAATACAAGTTTAAGCATTATACCTTTGCAGTCCATTTTAAGATTCAAAAAAATCAAAATGATAATAAGGTTGAGGAGCTGCCACAGTGAAACACCTCATTAAGATGAACATGCTCACTGTGTCCAGGTGAACAGTCAGCTGGAGATCAACTATGACGGGGTGATGACCAACGTCTTCAACATGCCTGTCGACTTTCCGCTCAAGAACGACCTCATCTCCTCCATAGAACACTGCCGGGATCTGACGGTGACCATCTTAACATTTTCTTTCTTGTGTTCCTCATCTCTTGCTGTTTTACTTATCTAGAATTGGGGAATCTTATCCTAACATTTACAGATGTTGAAGTTCTACATGACTGTAGGCCAATCTATATCTTACCCAATTCTGAATTTTAAAGAAACCTTTACTCTCTGTATCACACAATACATTCATCATTTAAAAGGAAATCCAGGCCATCTTGTCACCAGTTCATGTATTCAATTCTTAGAAATATTTGTGCATGGGACAATATATCCCACATAAGGACAGAGAATATTATAGCTTTAAAAATCTATCCCTCCCTTTCTTTTGTGAAGCAGCAGTGTCTCCCGGTGGAGAAGCAGCAGAGGCCAGAGCCCCACCAACTGCAGCGACTTATGGCCTTCCTCAAGTGTGAAAAAGAGGCCCGCCTCATGGCCTGCCTTAAGCATGACCTTAGGAAGAGTCTTGTCAACCTCGATCTCAGTGGCCTCCAGGATGATGGTGGCAGGTCAGATCCCCTTGAGAAGCTGCTGAGTCTCTTGGTTAGTGCAAAGTCAGCCAATGAACTTCAACTCCTGGTGGAGCTGGAGGCTTTATAATAATTGAAACTGAACCTAAAGGTCCCTCAGTTTCATTCGAATCTCTTAATGGTATTGGAGGTCTATATAAAAACTGAACTAGGTGAGTTCCTACACACCACTCATGATTCTTAGGCAGTGGAGTCTTTGTGAAAACTGTAAGATAAAATGGTATTATGGAGGCTGACGATTATTGAATCCCAATCAGCACAGGTTACTGGTATGGAACATGATGACCACTTACTTCATGGACAGTTACCATCCATGCATGGGGTAAGAAGCTGCTCAAATATCTACAAGATGTACTTTCACATCTTGTATCAGCTGATCCAGATGACCAACATTGGTTTCAGATGCTTCTACACATGAACAATATAACAGTATACTGACATGTTAAACCTCTTCATGGTGTACCAGAATTGTTCTTCAACCCCTTGCGCATGATGGTGCAATCCTTGAGCACAGTGGTATGACCCTTGAGCACAACAGTATAACCCTTAAGCATGACATTATGATCCATGAGCACATTTTTTCAAATACCTCTTGAAGTGCAAAAAACTGGTTGGGTCAAAGATCATGCCACCACAACCAAAAATTGTACCTTCGTGCCCAAGGGTCATACCATTGTGCTCAGGGGTTCAAGCTATAGTTTAAGAGCCAATCTTTAATGAAAGACACATTGCATTTTCATACTTAAATGACAAGTAGACTAAAGAAACGAAACAATACTGAAATATAGTACCAAAAACATCATATTGAATGCCAAATATCTCATGTTTCACAACACAATATTGAAATATAGTACCAAAAATATCACACCTAATGCCAAATACCTAATGTTTTACAACACACAGGCCAAAAACAAACTAAATGCACTCAGAATACTTAGTGGTACCAGATTTGAATAAGAGAAAAAAAAATCCTTGGTCTCCTTTACAAACACTTCATCTGCTCCACCCAAAACTACACCTTGCCTGCCTGGTCATCCATCCTGTAAAAAGCATGATACCAGAGCTGCAAACTAAACAAAACAAAGGACTCTGAGTAATCATCAACTTCCTATGAACCACAAACATTCAACACCTGTACAAAGATTACTTACAACAAAATCTAACCTCTGTATGTTTGGCACTTAGTTCCAAAACACTCCATAGGCAATCTTCATCCCCAGGGTAGAAACAAAATGTAAACACAGTTTCACACTTCAGCGACTAAAATCACAGATTCCTCCCACTCCATAACAAATATGATACTGACAAAACAAATACACACAGTAATGACTTAACAAGCACAAAACAACTGCTCTCCCAGCCAAGTCTTAATTTCTACCTAAGCAAACATAAACTCATCTGAAACTACACTTGCTAGGCATGTAAGAGTGACACTTTCTCATTTGCATTCAAAATATCCTTACTTCTACAATTCTAACAACACTGATTCAACTTATCATAAGACCCATTAAGCCCAAGATTTAGCTTCCACTCTGAAGACTGTTACCACAGTGATTAATTGTCCTGTACTTACCTCACAATAACACATTACAACACTTCTTAACTGTGGTCCTGCCTGGTGGATGTGGCCAGCTTACATAGCACTGAGAGACCTCTATAGAAGGGATTCCGAGGGATGCACCAGGGATGTAATTCAGCCTTGGCATCAAGAGGGTTAGTGACAGCAGCATTTTCAGGTAGTGCTGTTCTAGCTGTCTCATTCCCCTCCCTCCTCTTAGCTTCAATTACATAAAGAGTTGCTAGCATTCAGACCACAGACACAGTCTGTCTCCATCTTGAACATATGTAACTTGCAACTTTTTCTCAACTCTCAAACATAATCTACTTGCATTTGCATATAAACTGGTAACACATTAAACAGATGTACTTCTGGTGCTACATAGGAATGGTGCCAATGGTCAAAAAGGGCTAAATGGTTCCAAGAACCTCCTTGACCACCATTAGGGAACTGTGAATCCACCTAACCTCTACCAATTATGCTCCTTAACCTGGCTTCTTTCTGTCCATATCTGCAACATTCACAATCACACATCCAGCCTCCCCTCTGTCAAACTTTATCTATGTACTTCCTAACCTGATCTCTCTGAAACCCAGGTGTCCAAGGATGCCTCTCCTCTTCACTTTCAAATACCAAACTATAATCATGTGTCATTTCCACTCTATGGGTAGTGTTTGAGCTTACTGTAGTGCGAAATATACATGATGACTTGTCTTGTCTACCATCTTTGATGCCATTTGGCTCAAAAGGGACTGATCTGCTGAATAGTGAAATATCTCCATAATGAAACACTTTATAAAATTGTTGATGAGCAAGTATATTTGTCATTCAGAATTTTAATTTTTTCTTTCTATAATCTTCAATTTCACTTAATTTCAACATTTTAGGTTAGAACAAATGGCATGGATATAATTCTAATATGAACATGAGATCCACCAGAAAACATTCAATGCCTACAGATATAATACATTTTTCTGCTTTCTAATGCAACCTTTTGAAAATGGGAAGTTATCTTGGTCTTCTTCCTTGACATAAATATTTTGCAGATATCATCATCAACTGTGCATGGCCTTAAGAATAAATCCAGATCACTCATTGTGCTTTATTTATTTATTTTCAATAAAACTTTAATATCTTGTTCATAAACCTGAAAAAATTAACAATGCTGGTATGATCAAAACTCACTAGTGTTAATTTTTCCAGTGATAATAATCATTATGAAACGTGCTATAAAAGACTTTAGTAATGTAATGTAAGGAAATTAAATAACGGTAAAATATTAAACAATATAATGTTGAGAAACAAAGTCACTTTTACAGTCAAACTTCAGTTAAATTGTTACACACAAATGGCAAGACAAACTCACCAAATCATAAATTAAAAAGATTGACTTCCATGAGAAATGAGGATTAAAAACTGCTCAACAGTTTACATCTCAGATGTTTCACTCATAAGATGAGTCTTGTGCAACACTTGCACTTATAATCTGAACCCACAAATTTGAAAAACAGACACGAAAATACCCTCTCATATTTCATCACCTTCCATATTGTATGCATGGTAATACAACAGAATCTTCAACAAATATCTCATGAGCCACTACTTCCACCTCTTCACAGGATTAAGCCAAACACTTTTGCACAAGAATTTTGCAAGATGTCTGGGCAGTAAATTAAACAGTTGTACCTTACTTACAAAATGAAATTAAAATATATAAAATTATATGAATTCAGACTCTGAAGAGAACTATTACTGGAAAGAACACTGCTCACAAGTTGGTGCTTCCATAGATGCACAAGACCAACCAATATACTACACTATAAAAAGCTACAGTTACTTCAAATTCCATGCAGCAATAATCACTCCAGCCAATAGCATTAGAAAAAGAAATCAGGAGGTATTATCATGTATCTTTCAAGAAAAAAAGGAAAGTAACAAAACTGATAAACACTCAGAGAAACAATAAGCAGAATTCCTCTACAAGAAGCAAAACCCATGTCAAATGTATGAAGTCTACTGCAGTGACACTGAAAAAGTATAAATCCCACTATTCGTTTCCCTTTGCATACTTAACTTTGCTTTGGTGTCACAACCGATATTGTCTGACAGGACACAATTAGATTCAAGGTGGGATGGCCTAGAAAATCTTACAAACATGGCATCTATTCTTTCATATAATGAATCTCTCCATGATTTGATACTGTTCATCTTCAAGGAAGTACTTAAAAAATAAACTTTATCATACAAGCCATTTCTTGTATATAAGGATAGGTGGTTCAGACAGAATCCTCTTTTTAAGATTTTTGCCTGTCCATATTTCTACATATCCTGTTCTAAGAAACTCGCTAATAAACAAGAACGTTTTTCCCCTCCATGTGTAATAGATCTGATTTATGGAACTCCCTGAACTGGAAAGTTTCAAGACAGGTGAAGACTTTGGTGATGATGATTTACTATCATGTAATCAATGATGGTGGTATTACTACCATTATTGATCATTGAAAAATACAGGTGAAAATGTGCTATGAACATTGAAAAAGCAATTTTGTCAGAAAAATCTCATCCTTCAGCGAAATTTTTACTACACAAAGTTCTTTAATGTAATGTATTCCATACATTTTCTAATCGACCCTTTCTTATATGAACTTCTAAAAACTGTACCATACAAAGGCATTGTGTAAGTTGATGAACTTGGTTCTTATTCATAATATTATGATGTATATGACTGACAATGTTCCTTATAAAAAATATAAATCATTTGTACAATATATCATAAATACATATATATTTTTTTTATTTTTGGTTTTGGGTAACAGTCTGAAAAAAGGAAAAGGAAAAATACACTGTAGCAAAAGGAGTATTTACAATGGTGCCTATCTAGATGAGATGATGTAGATACCTTTAAACTGTGTCATTGGGAGCTGTAGACTATAAATTCAATTCAAATACATCCTTTTAAAGGAAAACTGAAAACTGCAAATGCAGTACTCAAGTTTCACCACACTAATTGCAAGGAAAGATGTACTATGATAACACAGATTGCAAGATTAAATAACACACAAAATACACTGGCATCTTCAAGCAATATTTGGAAGCTTTGCTAAAAGCTTTGTCCTTAAAGCTGGCAAAGAAGTGCATGAGAAAGCACTGAAGTTTTAACGTACTGACCAAGACACATATCATCTTGGTTAGGTAAATAGATCATAACATTCTCAGCGACTCATTCACTCCTCAGTTTTTAATGTCACAATCTGAAATGTGTCACATTGTCTATGTCTCATGTAAAGGGTTGCACGTTTTAACTTTGTTCTTCGGTCAAGGGTTAACACAAATGAAAGCAACCTGATGACTTTTAATTCTGTTGCGCAACCACCCCAAATTTCTGAAGTCATAACGAGTCTGGGACGGCACATTTGAAGGCTTCTGGCAAGATTAATAGTGATGAGGTTGATGATATAATGAACAGGAATGAAAGTTGCAAGGGCATTGCTTCCATCACATCTCAGCAATGATACAGGCATATTATTAAGACTAAATATTTGGTCATTCTCACATAAGTTATGACAATTGGACTCAAGTCCATGCCAATTCTTCTACTGCTGCACACAACACTTTCATACCAAGCAGTCCAAGCCATAGGTTTGATAATAAACTTTCAATTCTTTTCAAGACAAGTTACTATGATTACATTTCAATCTGATGCAAATTTGTCATGTTGTATCAATTATTAGCTATCTCTTTTACAGACAGTTAAAACAGAATCCTCAATCCATTCACAGAAATACTTCACAATCCCTCTAAATCTTTTATCATATTCAATCAACCAATATAACTTTAACATAACATTTTCTACTTATGTTAAAGAACACATTTCATTCTTGTGTCTCATCATATACTTACAGTAATTAGAGAGATCCCTGTTAAGTTACACATCAGAACTGCAGTGTAATTCTACTGTCCAGTCTTTAAACAAGCTTCCTTGAGTGCAGACAGGAACCACTGTAAATAAGAGATTCTTAATATAACATCAATCAGGGTTAGGTGAAAAGCAGACTGGTACAATATCATTAAATTATCAAAACTAATTACAGTTAAGTACATTTTGTGGATTTCTATCAAGTGTCCATATCAGTCTATTTCATATTTCAAGCTATTGGGAAGATCAGGTAACGTATTTAGAAAGTACAAAAGTTCAGAGCAACAGCTACAGAGGACTATAATAATGTAAACAGTTTCAAGCAAAAGAATGTTGACTGGCAAACCAGATGCAGCGGTAACACTTTCACACATAAAACTGCTCCAATACTACAGTAAGCTCTTCAACATACTTTTCACACCTTTCTGATACTAAGGCAGTATTATAATACCACCATGTGCCTTCAACAATGAAAAATCAATCACAGACCCCATGATGTGTTTTATGCTGTCTGCGCTAATAAAAAGGACACCAAAAGAAAAGCTAGCTGGTGGAAGCCACGAATGTGCTTTTAGGATCATGGCATCATGCAAAAGTCTAATGATCAACAGTCTAATGATCAACCCAAGTTTATATACAGGATAAACAATAATATTCCCCAACACAACATTCCTAACACTGATGTTGACATGCTGCTCATTTACAATTGATAGGAACCATTAACAAGGCCATTCTTGATATAACCACAACCAGTTTATCAGTTGGAAAAATGGTAGTACAAAAGGGGAAATGCAAAACAAGAAGTGCCCTTGCAAGTGCCTCTTTTCATTCCTTCAGCACACAGGATGAAACTTCATCAAGACCATAAGCTTTATGTGGGTTAAGTTATCTTAATAGTACAGTATGTCATTTATATCAATTTCTGTACTTTTAAGGCTTCTTCCACCTCACATCTTGCTATGAAGGAGTACTGTCCACTACTATGAAAACACTTTTAAACTTGGCATTCAACACTTTACATATTTCCTCATCATTCTCGAGACTTCCTTCAGAGTCCTTTGGCCTAATTAGCTGCTCTTTAACCAATAAATTGCTCAATATGAACTTACAAAAAAGTTTTAGATTTTCTTTTGCCTTGTCCACAATGCTCTTTTCTAAGCTTTGTTAATCCTACCCCCTAACTTGCAATACTGGTTTCTTGCTCTCCTATATCTTTCATAAGCTGACTTGTTACAGTGTCATCTATAATTCCTCTGAGTTTTCTTGCTTTTTGGCATTTCTTGTTGAGCCATATATCTCTCCACTTGAATCCTTCTCCTCTATTTTTTAGCATCCAATGCTAACCATGTTCTGACCCCACTGCAGATATCACATGAACTTCTATGGTACTGGTCTAAACCCTTTTTATAGAAGTGTCATTTAAATAGTGCTCTTAAACAACTTGATCAGCTATACACTGTTGCCTTGATTGCATTCCTCTATGGGTCTTGCACACCCTATGTTCCTCCTCTTGTATTTTCCTCTACCATATACTGAAAATCATGAACTTTGTAGCAGAGGCATTATGGGATGAGAGAATTCTAATGGTGAACGTTCTTGCTCATGTTTTCCTCTTGAGCTAAAAGCTTCACTTCATATAACACACATCAAATGGCCCTTTAGGAACTCTACCCACTGCAACCTGATTCCTTTATTCATGCTTACAGATCTCCTCACTAACATCTTTATCTCGTGCACATCAAAGATGCTCTTCCCTATTATATGATGGTCCTGAGTACTGAGAAGCTGAGTAAGGAAGGTCAACATGGAAAATGCTATAGTACTATCTAACAAATGGAAGCTCCACACACAAACACTGCACCTATGTACTTACTTCTGCTTGATCTGATGAACTTATATTAACCAATTTTGAGTTGTCACCTCCACCAAAAACTCCTAGAACACGCTTCTTCTCCTGCCTAACTGAAAGGCGGAGACCTTTGGGAGTGAGAACAGGAGGCTCTGACAACTCTTCATATCCATGCACCCAATCAACCTGAAAAAAGTATGTAATTTATTACTCTTTATCATCATCATCATTACAATATTACTAATATCACTATTACCATTAATAGAAGTAGTAGTTGTAGTAGTACAGTATTATTTTTTTTCATACGTATTCGCCATTTCCCGCATTAGTGAGGTAGTGTCAAGAACAGATGGCTGAGCCTTAGAGGAAAAAATCCTCACTTGACCCACTTCTCTGTTCCTTCTTTTGGAAAAGTAAAACAGGAGGAGAGGATTTCTAGCCCCCTGCTCCCACCTTTTAGTTGCTTTCTACAACACGCAGAGAATTTTATCTTTCTAAAAGGGG
>JAUTXX010531356.1:0-20455 GCA_032273605.1 Panulirus laevicauda | reverse complement strand
CTCACATCACCACTACTTGTTATCACCTCCCCATTAGCCCCCTTCACTGATGTTCCCATTTGTTCCCTTGTCTTACGAACTTTATTTACCTCCTTCCAAAACATCTTTTTATTCTCCCTAGAATATAAACACCCCTAACACACATATACATATCATCATATACATACAGACATATACATATATACACACATACATATTCATACTAGCTTGCCTTCATCCATTCCTGTTGCTACCCTGCCACACTATAAACATGTATATACATATATTTATTATTTATTTATTATACTTTCTCGCTGTCTCCTGCGTTAGTGAGGTAGCACAAGGAAACAGACGAAAGAATGGCCCAACCACCCACATACACATCTATATACATAAACACCCACACATGTAAATATTCATACATGCTGCCTTCATCCATTCTCGCTGCTGCCGCACCACACATGAAAATGGCATCCCCCTCCCCCACTTGCGCGCGAGGTAGCGCTAGGAAAAGACAACAAGGGCCACTTTCGTTCACACTCATTCTCTAGCTGTCATGTGTAATGCACCGATACCACAGCTCCCTTTCCATATCCAGGCCCCACTCCAGGACTAAATTAAATGCAAGAGTCCAGGTGTTACTCAGGACCTTTCTAAAGGCTGCTGCAGCCCAAGACTGCTATTTTCATTGATAAGGAAATTGCGACTTTTGATGACTTAATTTCCAATGATAATGGGTCATTTTGAACAGACATTTTAATGTGTCTCAGAAGTCTTGGAGTATAACACGGTGGGAATGCTCAGTGCAAACTTAAGGCTGTGGATGTAAGGGAAGCATTGTTCAATGTGACAGAAATCCATGGCTGCTGGAGTTGAAGATTTGTAAGAGGAAGTTGAATCCTTCCTTATCATATTATTTACTAGTTTCCAACCACTCGAGTCACTTCTTTCTTTATGTGGCTCTTGCAGCACTGGTTGGGGACCACAGGTCAGAAAGTGTCATAATGTGTGTGCAGAGCATGCAGGGCAATTGAGCACTAAGTGCTTGGTGTCTTCGTTGTAGTAGTTGTGCATGGAGCACAGCCTTATCCTGCAATGATCATTGGTTTGGTGTGACATCTTGACCAACATCAGTCACATGCAATCCTCAGTGCAGCTGGATGTGGAAATTAACCTGTTAACATGCATTAAAATGTCCCTAGCAAACTACAGAAAAAAAAAGTTTCACAGAAGCATTAACATCAAGAGATCTATGAAGAAAAGAATTTACAAACTTTCTGAATGAAAAAAAGAAACACCTTGAGACAAATTGCCTTCGAAGCACTTGATAAACCTTTTGGTGGTGCACTAAATTTACTAGAGATAGGATTTTTTAATGTGGTTTGTAGGTTCTACCATCGCATTTCAAGGGGACAAATTCACAATACTGGATCAGTTGAAAGAGAAGCTTGGAATAATGATGAACTTCAACAAATTATGGGAAATGTAAAATAAAGAAGTACTGCGAAGACTCGAGAAACACTGAGCTCTGATCAGGTGTTGACAAGTTGCAATTATGAATATTAGTTTGCCTGATATTGCATCAAAGAACATAGCAACATTTGAAGAATTTTTTCATTTATGAGACAGCTTAAAAGAACCGCACCAAAACCTCCCAGGTACAGTGAGGATTGCTGCAACTCTGCCGATCACAATAGCTGCATCAAAAATATCAAAATTGAAGATCCTGAAAACACTTAAGATCATCAGTGGATCAAGAACGCCTCTATGGGCTTACTATAATCTGGATCAACCACAAATTAGGAGAGCAGCAGCTGTCACCTGACATAACTGATGATTTTGCCTCGCATGACTGCAGTTGGCTTAAGTTTTGAAGGTATGTGATATTCATCATTTAGGTGAAAGGCCTTATCTTTCCATCTCCCTTCCTTTTATCTTTCTCTCTTCTCACTAAACAACGTGGTAAGATCCTGAGCTAATGCAACGTGACCTCCCCATTATTTATTACCTCTGTGGTTGGCCCATATAAACCTCCCATTATTTTTTACCACTGTGGTTGGCCCATATAAACTTCCCCATTATTTATTACCTGTGTGGTTGGCCCATACGAACCTCCCCATCATTTTTTACCTCTGTGGTTGGCCCATATAAACCTCCCCGTTATTTTTGACCTCTGTGGTTGGCCCATATAAACCTCCCCATTATTCTTTACCTCTGTGGTTGACCCATATAAACCTTCCCATTATTTCTAACATCTGTGGTTGGCCCATATAAACCCCCCTTATTTTTTACCACTGTTTTGGCCCATATGAATCTCCCCATTATTTTTTACCTCTGTGGTTGGCCCATATGAACCTCATTATTTTTTACCTCTGTGGTTGGCCCATATAAACTTCCCCGTTATTTTTTACCCCTCTGGTTCGACCATATAAACCACCCCATTATTTTTTACCTCTGTGGTTGGACCATATAAACATTCCTTCCCAGGTACCCAGTAAACAGAAGAGCCTTGTTTGTTTATCCCTCTTCTCCCTCTGTCCTTCCACTCTCATTATTCTCAATCTAGTTTCTAACTTCATACAGTTAAATATATTATAAATTTCTACATAAGGACATTTTTATTATAATAATTACTGTAATTATTTATTTACTTTCCGGACATTTTTATTATAATAATTACTGTAATTATTTATTTACTTTCCGAACATTTTTATTATAATAATTACTGTAATTATTTATTTACGTTCCGGACATTTTTATTATAATAATTACTGTAATTATTCATTTACTTTCCATGTCTATCGTTTATATGTACACTCACTGTAGGGAGCCATGTTTATAATCACACTGTCTGTGAGGAGGGAGAAAATAAGATCGAGAATTAAAAGACTGTGCCTCACTCTCTTCAACGTGAATAACTTCCAAACCAGGGGAGTTTCAAAGGTAAGATATAAAAGCATTTACTGTACAAGGGCCTAGATCACATGTTTATCAATGATGTGTTATTTCGACTAAGGTAGGACCTTCAGAACCGGGTGTTCCAGGTCTGTTTATCAGTCATTTTCTTTAGCCCCCTAAAAGGAGTTTTGATGGTAGATAGATTTACCTTACCATGATCATGATCACATTCTTATGAATTTGTTATTCTTACAAGTAATATTTTTCATTTTGGCTGAGGTGAAACGTTGGACTTGGGCGTTCCTGTTCAATATGTCATTAATTTTATTTAGAGCCAGGAACAGAATTGTGAAGGTAAGAGGTTTTTTCCTGTTGATTACTTTGATCACATTCCTGTAGGTAATGTTTGTCATTTTGGCCGAGCTTGAATTAGAAGTTTGGGACCAACTTCTGAACAATTTAGTGTAGAGCCAAGAATTGAGTTTTGAAAGTATGATTTGTGTTCATATCTTAACCTTAAGAATACCTGAACCTCATTGGAATGTGTGATTTTGCAGGTAGGACCAAAAGGTAGTTTTAAATTTATTTTTTTTAAATGATTTTTGTTTATAATGGCGTGAATCACGTTCTGATAAATAATGTACCAATTTTGCTAAGATTAGACTTCTGGAACATGGTGTTTAAGGCCCATTTATCAATAATTCTACTTGGCTCCCAGCAAGGAGTTTTAAAGGTAGGATTTTAAATTATCTACGTTATGATGGCCTACATCGTTATTTCAAATGTTGTGCATCATTTTTGCTAAGGCAGAACCTTGAGCCTTCTTATCAATAATTCTGTTTTGCTCCCAAAAAAGGAACGTGAAAGGTAGGTTTTTCATGGTTTTACATTATGATGGACATTGTGATGTCATTCATTTTTGTTAAAGTAGGGCATCAGGAACCATATGTTTTAGGCCTATGTATCACCCAATAATGTATTTTATAGGTAGGATTTTATGTTTTTTCTTTTCATATGGCATTAATCATATAGATTATTTCAGCCTGTTTATCAATAATTCTGTATAGCACCCAAAAAAAATTTTAAAGATTGGATTTTAAGGTTATTACTTTATGATAGACGAGATTATATTCATATATATAATGTGCCTATTTATCAATAATCTGTATAGCTCCCAAAAAAGTTATAAAGATGGAATTTTTAGGTTATTACTTTATGATAGACGAGATTATATTCTTATATATAATGTGCCTATTTGTCAATAATCTGTATAGCTCCCCAAAAAGTTATTAAGATTGGATTTTAAGTTTATTACTTTATGATTGACTAGATCATATTCGTATGTATAATGCCATTTTCCTTAAGGTATGACCTCCTGAACTTAATATGCCAGACTTATTAATCAATAAATCTATTTACTACTGTAAAATAAGGTGTAAAGGTAGGTTTTAAAAATTTTTCCATCATGCTGTCCTAGATTACATTCTTATGATTAATGTCTGTTATGTCATTAAGGCAAAACCTCTGGAACCCTGTGTTTTAATCCCACTAATGATTCTGTTTAGCATTCCAAAAGGCATTTTAAAAAATGTACATTTTTGAAACTTTTCATGTTATGATGGCCTAGATGATTTTCTTATAAATAATATGAATCATTTTCACAAAGGTAAGAACTCCAGAACCCAGTTTTTAGGCCTGTTATCAGTAATTCTATCTAGCTCCCAAAAAAGAAGTTTTAAAGGTCGATTTTTTCCTTAAGTTTTTACATTATGATGGCCTAGATCATATTACGAGAATTTGTCATTTTTGCTAACTAGGAACTCCAGAACTTGATTTTTCATGCCTTTTTATCAATAATTCTACTTAGTACCCAAAACCAGTTTATCAGACCTATTTATTTATAATCTTGTATATATTGTCTGAAAAGGAGTTTTAGATGTAGGTTATAAATGTCTATACATTATAATGGCCAAGCTTACATTCTTATTGGTAATATATCTCACGTTCACTAAGACAGGACCTCTGGAACGTGATGTTCTAGGACTATTTATCAATAATTCTAAATATTGACTAAAAAGGAAATTTTTGAGATAGGGTTTTATGGTTTTTGCTTTGTGACAGCCAAAATCATGTTCTTAAGAACACTGTCATTTTTGTTAAAACAAATTCTGGAACCCAGTGTTTAATGCCTTTTTATTGTTTATGTAATTAGCAGCCAAAAAGGAGTTTGAAGGTGGTCTGTTAAGATTTTTTTTATAATGGCTTATATCACTTTTCTATTCATAATGTGTGTCATACTAACATAGAACATCTGCAACCTGGTGTTCCAGACCTATCAATCAGTAACTTTTAAACACCCAAAAAGGAGTTTTAAATGTTTTTAAATTTTTTTTTTCATTATGATAGCCTAGATCACATTCTTATGAATAATATCTTTCATTTTCGTTATGGTACTACCTATGGAACCCTTTGTTCCAGACAAATTTATCATTTATTCTATGTAGCTTTCAGAAATGAGTTTTAAAGGTAGTATATTAAGGTTTTACTTATGGTGGCTTAGAATATTTTGCTATGTATCAGATGTTTCATTTTTGCTTAGATAATACCAATGGATCCTGATTTCCCAAGCCTATTATAATTATCAGTAATTCTATTTGTTTACTGTTTGTCAAGTTTTTAAGATTTTTGTTATAATGGCTTATATCACATTTCTAGTCATAATGTGTGTCATACTCACCAACGTAGAACATCTGCAACCTGATGTTCCAGACCTATGTATCAGTAATTCTTTTAAACGCCCAAAAAGGAGTTTTAAATGTTTTTAATTTTTTTTCATTATGATAGTCTAGATCACATTCTTATAAGTAATATCTTTCATTTTCGTAATGGTACTACCTAAAGAACCCATGTGTTCCACACATATTTATCATCTATTCTGTAGCTTTCACAAATGAGTTTTAAGGGTAGGATATTAAGGTTTTACTAATGGTGGCTAAGAATATATTGCTATGTACGAAATGTTTCATTTTCACTTAGGTAATACCAATGGATCATGCCTGGTTTCCCAAATTATCAGTAATTCTTTTTGTTTACTATTTGTCAAGTTTTTATATTATGATATCCCAGAAAGCATTCTTATGAATAATGTGTCTTTTTTGATAAGGGATACCAGCAGAACCCAGTTTTTCATTCATATCAATTTTATTTAGTGTCTTAAAGATTTTAAATGTACATTTCAGAGGTTTGTCAATCATGATGGCTGAGATCAAATTCTTATAAATACATACATAATTTTTCTTGAGTTAGAACCTCTGAAAACCCTTGTTCCAGCCCAGTTTATCAGTGATTCTGTTAAGCACCCAAAAACAAGTTTTAAAGGCATGATTTTAAGATTTTCACTTTGTGATGGCATAGAATCTAATTTTCTATATACTGTGTTCCAAATTTGCTGTCTTGAGACTTACACAACCCATGTAATGCCTAAAAAGGGATTTTATAGGCATGTTTTAAAGTTTTTATGTTATGATGGGCTAGATGAAATTTTTGCAAATGTCATTTTTGCTAAGGTAGGATTTCTTGAACCCATTCTTATACTTACCAAAAATTCTGTTTATGCCCAAAAAGAAGATTTAAAGGTTAGTGTTTAAAGTTTTTACTTCATGAAGGTCGAGATCACATTCTTATACATATGTTTTATATTCACCAAGGTAAAAACTGAGAAACCCGATGTTTTAGGACGATTTATCATTTATATTTAATGCATAAAAAGTTTTAATGGTAGGTTTAAATTTTTTATTAAGATGGCCTCTTTTACATGCTTATAAATATTCAGTGTCAGTTTTACTAAGGTAGGACTTCGGAAACCCTATTTGTCATTAATTCTACTTAGCACCCAAAAATGGTCTAAATCACACTCATAAATAATGTGTCATTTTTACTACAGTAAGACTACCGGAACCCAGTATTTATTGCCTATTTATTAACAGTTCTACTTTGCACCAACAAGGAGTTTTAAAGGTTGATTTTTGGTTTTCCGTTATGATGGTCTAAATTATTTTTATAAATAATGTGTCATTTTCCGTAAAGTAGGACTTCTGAAACCTCATGTTCTAGGCCCATTTATCAATAATTCTGTTTAACTCACAAAAATGAGTTTTAAATGTAAGATTTTTTATGATGACCTAGAATACATTCTTGTGAATGATGTATTGCTTTTTAAGGTACGACCTGTAAGTCACTTTTTTATGCCTATTAAATAATATTTCTATTTATCGCACATAAAAGGGTTTTAAAAGTAGGTATAAAGTCACTTATACATAATGTGGGTCATTTTTACTAAGATAGGAACTCTGGTACCCACTTTTTTGGGACTATTTATCAATAATTCTATCTAGCACTCAAAAAGTTGTTTAAAAGGCTGGATTTTAGATTATGATGGCCCTTAGTACATTCTTATGCTTAATGTAATTTCAACAAGATACAAAGTCCACAACCCAATTTTTAGGCCCATTTATCTGTAATTATATCTAGTGCCAGAAAAGGAGTTTAAGGGTAGTTTTTTACAATTGTTTTCATTATTGATGGCTTAGATTACACTGTTATATACAATTTGTTTGATTTGTTTCATTATTGCAAGAGTAGAAATTCTGAAACCTGATTTTTCCAGCTGGTTTTTCAATGATTTTATTTAGTGACCAAAAAGTTGTAAGGTTGGTTTTTAAACTTTCATTATGATGCCTTAGGTCAAATATAAACAGTCTCATTTTTGTTAAGGTAGGATATCTGGAATCCTGTCTTCCAAGTCTATTTATCAGTAATTCTTTTTAGTACTTAAAAAGTTGTTTTAAAGTTTTTCCAATATGATGGTCTAGCTCACATTCATATAAATAATGTCATCATTTTGGTTAAGGTAAGACCTCCAGGTCTTATTATCAGTTACGTTTTAGCACACAAAAAGAAGTAATAAATGTTGGTTTTTATGGTTTTTACTTTTTGTTGTTCAGAATATTGTGTCAGTTTGCTCAGGTAAGATTTCTGGAATCTGATGTTTGGTGCCTCTTTATCAGTAAATTAATTAGTGCCCAAAAAGGAATTTTAAATGTATGGTTTTAAGGATTCTATCTCATATTGGCCATGATCGCATTTTTATAGACAGTGTGTGTGTCATTTCTGCTAACAGAAAATCAGGACTATATATCAAAATCTTTTATCCACCCCAATACTCTGCCTGTGTATGAAGTAAAGATTAGTTTGAAACCATGTTCACGAAAGTAAAAACCTTTATATCCTACAGTTTGAAGGTGTGCCAACCACTCTCTCCATCTTGTTTTGGTGAGTTGTTTAACTGGTATTTTAAATATATCAGGATGATTGTTGTGGTACTCAGATCAGGATTTGCTTCAACTAGTATTGTTACATAGACTAAGTACATTGTGATCAAACTCTTCACTGAAGCTGCTAGTATTATAAGGAGCTCATTGAAAAAACCTACTATACAATAAAAGTATTTTATTCTGTAAGAAGCCAAATCAAAATGTACACTGGAGCAACAGGCAATCCCGTGCACTGTGTTCCTTCCAACATTTGTACAGTAATATGAAATCCTATCACGCACTGATCAAATTCTTAATGACAAGTCTCTCTTATGTTAACAATGTTGCAAAATTGCTGTCCCCAGGCTGGGTTAGATGAGGGTGGGTCACTACAGGCCTGTGTACCTCGCATTCACGGCCAATAGTTTGTAATATGAATACCAAGATACTTATGTGTTTTAATTAAACAATCACAGCTAGTTCTACAATATTAAAGGGTCACACTGACCAATCACTGGTAACACATACCTTGGGCATTAACTGAGCAATCACAGGTGATGAAACACACCTTTGGCCCCGACAGATTAATCAGGGGATGATGCAATGCACCCATCCTGGCTTGTTCACTCCCACCTCACCAAGGCATGCTGTAATCTCTTGTAATCAAGTCTGCTTTCAACATTCACAAGTTATCATTCAAAATTTTATTATATTTAGCACCCTGCTCATCTCAGCCCCACCAGCTGGAGTGGGTTTCTTACTACAAAAATTGCATAATCAGTGGATATGTTATCATCTCTCTTATTGTGACTTTAAACTCAAAAGGAAAGTTGTATAACAAAATTACCCGGCTGATTATGTGGAACAAATCAATGAACAAGCTGTATCAGCCAAAGAAATGCTGATTCATATCGGTTTCTGTGTTAAAACCAAAACAAATTTGGTCACAGGTTCAAACAACAAAGATCTGCAAAACTGTCCAGGGAATACATGGCCCCCACTAGTCAATAAATATCAACTGCAAAAAAAATTAGTTCATATAGAGTGAATATACCTGACATCAAAATTTAGAAAATAAAGTCATTCTTTATGAAAATCTGGTGCTGCCACTAAAATAAAAAATCAATTCTTTACAGAGTAAAATGTTTGTACATTATGTTATTCATCACAACAAATTCAAACAGGCACGAGCTTACAATACAGCAGCAAGTAGCCTATGGCCAGAAGGTGGGGACATTTAGCCTAATGAATACTGTGTGCTGAAATACTGAACCCTGTCCACATGTCCCATACACTGTTATCTTGGGTAACAGTTTCCTTTTATGTCTTTGGGCTGTGCTTTGGATGTATTCACATTAAATGACGTACATCAGTCTAATTATAAGGCAGTGAAATAGCCAGTTAAGTTTGCAACATCAATAGAAATTTCTTAAAATCATATGAGCACAGACTTTCATATTATTAATAAAGACCAAAGCTGAAAAAGGCAAAGTATTATTTGACCCATATGTATGTGATGCATCACAGAACTCTACGAATCTTAAAAACACGTAATAATGTTTATGTTCATAATTTTTGCAGAGTTCAGAAAGTAATGGCTTGATGACAAATTAGTTATTTAAATATTCCTTACAGATGAGTTATAACGTTAAGTAAACTGTATAGTATTAGAAACAATTACTTCATTCTGTGACAGTTATGAGAGAAGAGAAGAGTTTGGTTAAATGTTAATCTTTATATCATTCACAATGCCAAAAATATGATTAGTGTATACCTAAAGTCTTGGCCTGAGATGAAAGATCATTTGCTTTTAGAGATCCAGTTACCTGGTAATCAAATGTGCAATATATTTCATAATACTTTCAAGACTAAATATCTTCAACAAATTTTCATATTAACAAAGTCCCTAAATATTTCTTCAATGACATGCATGCACAAAATTGATTACATGAAAACAAAATTTCTATTAAATTTTCTTTAAACTTTCAGTCTCATCAGCATAGACAGTTTCAATAAGTCTGCCTCCTAAATATCCTTTCCCTTTCATACCCCTGAATATACAACTTGGGTTTAAGAAGTTTTGTCAAATATATTCCAAGGACGATCTAAGATTTGGCACACTAGAACAAGGCAAAAGTTACTGGCATGTTTTTGTTCTTAAAATTGAGTGGTACTAAAAAACAAAATGACTATTACAAGAGAAACTGCAATCTGGGCAATATTTACGTCTTGTGATTAACAAAAAAGATAATTACAAAATAAAAATCCCAGGATGCATAAGCCCAACCATAATTACAAGTAAGGTGCACAATATAACCAAAAACATTCTGAATCTCAGTAAGAAAAATACTTAAATCTCCTTAATAAAGCAATTAGCATATCATGTTGAAAATATAACATAAGGGTATCAGTTTTTTGTAAGAAGGGGCTTTGAAAAAAGTAATCCATCTAGAATACTTATAAAGTCCATTCCTATACAATATTGCACAGTTTATGAATACACTGCAATGTCTGTAATTTCAATACTTATTTAACTGGATCTCCTATTAAGACTGAAATTCCTATGAATGACACAATTAATAACATTTAAACTAAATCAGCATTTCTTTTCAACAGTCTGTGGAGTTTATAACAAAAACGACCTTTCTAATACAGTCTATTCATGAACTCTAAATAACCAACCATCAGAAGCTTTCAAAACAAGGTAGGGGCCTCTCCCTGATGGAACATACCATTACACCCTAATGCCTGATGACGAAGTTGCAGAACACCAGAGGTTGGAGAGTTCGGGGACACCCGAGTTATGGAATGATCACTAAAATGGAATGACACCTACTGAGACTAATTCTTTTATTCAGACCACCTGTCGCATGACTTTCAGACTTTCAAAAATGGCATCAACTCAAACTGGGATGCCTGAGAGAGCCTTGTGTTTTTATGAATGAAAACTGACTTTCCTATGGGAAAATAGTTTTTTCAAGTGGTTTATGCATTTTCTACCTAATTTTCCAAAATCCTTACAGTTCAAGTTTTTATAATCTTTATTGACATCCACATAGTGAAATGGCTGCCCGGCTGTCTGCTAGCACTAATGTCCCCAGACAAACAAACAGCCACTTCTTCAACACCTGAGTTTGCTGACCCTATCACAGGCTGGCCAGGAAAACAAAGTATAATAACATGGACTCCACAGCATCATGATCACAGATGAACACATATACAGATGATGATGACAATGATGATAATGAACACAGCACACAGACCAGCTATACACAGGTGAATCACTAAGCTCACCACATAACTCTCCTACAGTGCTCTAGGTAACATAGCCTCAACCCACATGTAACACTCGCGGAATGCTTTGCTTTGACGCTAATAGGCCATGCTTCAGTCCCAGTTATCTTATAATATTACAATGTTTAATAACCATAAACCATAAAGATGTCCCAGACATTTCAAATCATGTATTAAATGACATAAAAGTATGCCATATAATTATTATTGGCCAGTACTTGTGCATGAAACTATGAACGCAAAGCATCACATACCATATCAACATTCAACTCCAGTGTTCCACTCATTTGGAATACGCGAAAGAAATAATACTTTCAGGTACCCTTGTTTTCGTCCTTCCTAGAGGCTGTGCTAAATGGGCGCAGCATCTCTCACATAAACTTTTCTATCATACCTGAGCATAACAGCACGACACTTGTTTTCCACAAGAAGGCTATTGGTGTGAACACTTACAGGAGGTATGTCAGCACTCTACATACCAATAACTCTGACACAGACCACTCAGTGTGTTGCAACAAAGTCCAATTACTTCCATAATGAAAGACACCAATTTGTTACCAATTATCTATAAAAATAAGGTAATCAACTTAGTTCCATGAAATCACAAGCACAATGCCAGTCCAGTAGTGCCCAAGTTTCACACTCGTCTCTATTTGTAGATTATCACATGAGGCAAAACCACACCACCTTATGATTTTGATGAATTTTCATGTTATGATTAAAATTTCAGCAGTCTAATTTGAATGTCTTTCCCAGTCACTATAAAGACCATTCCAATCCAACACAGAAAGCCAACCACTTCAACATCAACAAAAAACACCAGTCAGTGGAGACACAAATATTTCTTATGCAATTTTCATTTTAATATTTTTGTTGAACATAAAAAATTTTCATCCAATCAATGTCAATCTTATTGTTCACTTTTAAAAGATGAAAGTCATCTTGTAAAAAATTTTCTATGCCAGATTTAAACTGATAATAATCATACCAATCATAACCATTTCATGTTGAAGTCTTTCCACTCAAATACCACTGTCACCAATTTCTCATCACTAAATTTTCCTGAACTTTTTCTTTTTTGTACTTCCTGCTCATTCCTAGCACTAGGCAGGTTTGCACCACACATAGATTAAAATCCTCTGCATCCTCTTACTGCAGTTATCTTAATGGTTTATTCCAAGTGAATGGAATGCCTTCAGAACTCCATAGATATCACCACTGATAAAACCCCAGCACTTTGCCTTTGGATTACACCAATTGCCAATACTACCTCATATATGTCATCAGCCCCAATTGGCAAGTTCACTACCCAAATTCCAAGTCTTTTACGAGAAATGGGATATCAGCTTTTGCAACCTCCACACTAGTCTGCCCGGGTGGTCCAGCCACAGGGTCATCTGCGGTTGAGATTGTTGCACCTCACTTGGTTGGTGGAGCTGCTGCTAGACCTGAGGGAGCTCCCGCTGGTACTGCTGTCTGTCCCGGTCCCAGTGCTAAAACAAAATAATCCATGTAATAATTGGTTTCATTGTCAGGTTACTGAAGACAAATGATGTTTTAACATACACTATGGACTGGTCTTTTGATTCACTATATTCATCATACTTTCAATACATTCACATAAATAATACAAAGAAAACAAGGAAAAGAAAAACAGGCTAAATCTTAAATACTTTGGTAAATGAATGTCATTATTGTAAAAAAAATATGAATTACATTGCAAAAATACTGAGTATCTATGCTTTTCATAAAGAAATGTGACATAAATGCCTCTGTTGGAGCTTATAAAGTCACTGAGCCCTACCCAGCAAGATCATTAAGCCTTAGAATGCAGAGCCTGATGAAGCCTTACCTGAATAATGATACTGTGGGGGGATCAGAGAGTAGGGAGAGAAGCCGTCATGCAGGTGGTGTGTGGGGGGACGCGCTGTGGGGGGAGACCGCCCCTCTACCCCTCCTCCCATGGTCCCACTTCCTCCATGGGCCAAGGCTGAGGAGGAAGAAGGTATGGATCCTGAAGTGGAAGATGATGTGACTGGAGTCAGAGGAGATCCGTCTTTGTTAGCCATTGGAGAACCAACCTTCTGAGGGGTACTCAAGATTGCTGGTGGCGTCATTCCCAAGGCAGCAGATGGTAAAGGTGACTTTCTAGCTCGTTCTTGCAGCTCATGAATTTTATGACTTGAATAAACATGGGAAGGGTGAATTACTGCTCCGCCAGATCCACCTCGAGACAAATCCTCAGGTGTGTTACTAACGGCAGGATTCAGGGAAAATCTGGGAACCATCCCTGCAGGAGCAAGGTAATGTGGTGGATATCCCGCAGGCAATGATATTGAGGGAACCATTGGGGATCGGTAAAGGTCATACGGTAGAGAACCATATGGGAATGATGGGTAGTATGCAGTCGACGTTGGTGGTGGTGGAGGCCCAGTAGTTTCCATGGTTGGTTTTACTCCTTCACACTTGCCTTCTAATTTTTTGTCTCCCCGATCATCTTTACTATTTGTTGAGCCAGCAGGGGGTGTAGAAACAACTCGAGGACTAGAAAGAGGTGCAGGGGGTGATGGTTTAGGTAAACCCATAGTTTTATCTGTCTTCTCTGGGGTTTGTGTTTGAAGTGGCAAGCGCTGATCAAGTGGGTATCGATATGCGAGAGGGGGTTCATCAAATGGCCGTTTATCAACTGGTAATTGGCCTTTCAATTCATGTGCCTCTCTGAGTATTGCATGGTTTTCTGCTTGCTTGTCTTTGGCCATACCTAATTTATCTTTAGGCATTGCTGGTGATGACACAGGTCCTGGCATACCAGGTGCTGATCTTGATAAATCAGTGGGACCTTTGTCTCCTTCCCTAATTTGCCCTATTTCTTTACTCTCGGCTTCCTTATATAATGTTGCTTCTCTTAAAAAGGGGTCTGAGTAACCTGGGTTATATAAATATGTGGATGCATATAAATACTGTGGAGTAATTTTATTAAGAAACTCGCTAGCTCCTGGAGGAGGTAAAGTATCTCTTTTATCAGTATCACCAACTTTATCCTTAGAGTCTTTACCATCTCCCTCCTTGCCAGGCGTGGTTGATGGTGGGGGTTGTATCGAAGGCATAAGGAAAGGTGGGGGTTGCCCATACGGATTGGGATAAAACATTCCATATGGAGGATATGGTTGTGCACCTAGAGGTAATTCTGGTTTCTTATCATCTTGCATGTCTTTATTATCTCTGTCTCCATCTAACACTGGTGCAGTATCGTTAGTGTCGGATATATCAGAGTATGCAGGACTGCGAGCATCCTCTCTACTGGGCTGGTCTTCTTCTCTTGTGTCTTTGCCTATTAAGCCATTCATCAAATCTTTTGGTTTATTTTTGTCTGGTTCTAAGAGTGACTGTTTTACAGTTATTAAATTAGGAGAATTACCAGGAAGGCTAGACAGTGGAGTCCCTTGAGGTGTCAATGGTAGGCTTGATGTAACTGGAGCAGAAGTCGGGGAAGGTCCAGGTGGTCTGGGACCAGTTGTCCCCACCCTTACCACCATCTCTGGACGAATTTCAGGCCGGACTAGCCCTGGTCTAACCTGAGGGATGCTACCAGGTCCAGGTGACATACCTAAGGAAGGAGATCCCACTTGTGGGTGCTGGGGACTTACTACACCACCAGAGCCAGTATACATGTACACTGCTTGGTTAGGCTGTGGTACTCGTGTCTGGATGACACTTGGCTGAGAAGTGGGAAGAGGTGTGGTTACCTTAGTAGCTTCTTCACTAGGACCAGGGCTTGGTGTTGCTGGTGGACCAGTATAGCGGAGAACTGAAGGCTTCACAACATCCTGGGCTGACTTGTCCACAGGGGTCTCTACCACAGGTGTTGGAGAAGATGGTTGACTCTCTTCCACTTCACTTTCTGCTCGACCTTCTGTACTAGTTGTCTCATCATCATTTGTCACACTGTTGTGAGCATGACTCTGATGATACTTTAACCCGTTGATGTGTTTGTACTTCTTGTTACAGTTAGGTTCGGGGCATTCAATCAGCTGGGGGGATGAAGGTTGCTCTGGCCCAGGACTGCTTGCACCATTGGTTGGTGTTCCACGGGAAGAAGCACGCGACCGTTTCCAGTTTTTTGTTTCAGATACCTCTGGCTCCCGACCCTTACGTTTGGTCCCACCAGGTTCAGATTTAACTGGACTAGGAGGAGGGTTAAAAGTAGGAGTAACATTCCCTCTGCGCCCCTTCACATTGGCATTGCGCAATTTGCCACTGCGTGTTTCTGCTACACTGAGGTCGTTGGAGGGCGTACCCGCCGTCGTAGTGGCAGTCCGCCCCCTCTTGCCCCGACCTTTGGGCGTCCGAGACTCTATATCACTGGTAGGCGAGTCACAGAACCTGGTGGGAAGAGAGGGGAGAGAGGCGAGTCAGTTGACACAGTAGCCACTCACCCCACACACCAAAACACTCACCCCATACTCTCAAGTCTAAGGAAAGACAACTACAGATAGAGAGCAGAGTGCTGAGCTACAAAACAAGCCCCTCATTACCAGCACGGCTTTAATAAACAATATTTCAATATCTTAAACACCAGGGTATCAACTTATACAAAAAAATAGACATGATTATATTAATAATGTGCTTGGTAAAAGAAGGAGATTTGCATGGATGACTGAGTGGGATATAATCACTTAAGGTGAAAGGCTGGTTTGAAATACCCCACTACCCAAAGTTTTAGGTTCACTTTTTAATGATTATACTAATTAACAAGGCCTGTATCTCTGACAGGCTGTTTTGTAGCTCCCCATGCAGAGGTAAACACATTAATACATCTCTTACCTTGGTGGGGCCCAGTCATGTCGTGTGCAGTCCAGCAGAGTTCCAACATAGGTTTTGCCACGCCACGTAACATTTACCACCAACACCCCTGCAAAATTATTTACATATTACATCATATTACAAGAAAATATCCAGTCTGTCTAAATGCTTTAAAATCAATATAGGTATACTATGTCTGAGAACAAGATATTGTATCCCTACTCTTCCAGACCACATTTTTTGTGTATTTTTTTTTTTTACCACTTCAATACTGCAATTACACTTGTATGATTAACGGTTTCGGTATTGAAGAGATACTTTTATGGTTTGCATTTTCCCCACTTGCCTAATGTCACAAGCAAATATAAACAGACCTTGAGAAAAATTTCAAATCTCTGCACATTAACAAATATGGTTAATTTACCTGTAGTTTTCCCTTCTTTCACTTTTTTTATAGTTCCTTTTAATGACATGATGAAAACATTTCATCTTTTAGTAACTTCTGCAGTTTGAATTCACGGCTGTGCTGCAATCAGCAGGAGAGAAATTATGTTATCTTTTAGAGTGAGAAGTTCATAAAGGATATTTTACCACTTTTCCTCTATCAAAAATGGTGTAACCTCAGCCAGGATGACTTTTCACTTACAGTGTAACATGTAAATGAGTGTGGCATGTATAACCCAAAGTGTTTCTCTGTTCACTGCAGCTGCAATATCCTCCCCTCTTGTTTTTTTAATTTTTCAAAAGAAGGAACAGAGAAGGGGACCAGGTGAGGATATTCCCTCAAAGGCCCAGTCCTCTATTCTTAACGCTACCTCGCTAATGCGGGAAATGGCGAATAGTATGAAAGAAAAAAAAATATATATATGAGTAAACTGGAAAGTTTTGTGGAGCTGTGGTATCGGTGCATTACACATGACAGCTAGAGACTGAGTGTGAACGAATGTCTATTCCTAGCGCCACCTCACATGCCTGGGTAGAGTGGGGGTGCTGTTTTTCATGTGTGGTGGGGTGGTGACGGGAATGGATGAAGGCAGCAAGTATGAATATATGCATATGTATATATGTTTATGTCTGTGTATGTATATGTATGTATGCGTTAAAATATATGGGTATGTAAATGTGCGTATTTGGGTGTTATGTATAAACGTGTATGTGGGTGGGTTGGGCCATTTTTTCGCGGGAGACAGCAACTAAGTATAATACATATAATTATATATAAACAGCAATTAATGCTTGTAAGTGAATCCCATGCAGTTTCCAGTGGAGATGTCAAGGAAGTTTGTCCGAGATCTGTGCCCTCACATTATTAATAATCTTTAAAGCTGTGTCACTCTCACACGATAACAGAATTACTGATGAAAACCCTCGGTGATCATATGTACGACAAAAACAGAACAATTTATCTCGCTACATATGCCCAAAAATACTCCTACAGAATCTCATGTGCTTGGTAACAGAGAAGCAAAAATCAAAGTACACATAAAAGATGTAAACAATGAAGATACATCTTTTTGTATAATTGAGAATATTTTGTGTACAAGGTGTCCCTGGATATGACAAATGCTGCTGCAAAAGTGTTAGATTTGGCGAGGTCATTTGTAACTGCGATACAGGATCATGGCTACCCCATATGGAATGGTCCTAGTTACTGCTCACCCTAAATCCAAATATATGGACTGTAATTACCTTAAATTGAATCATGTTACTAAGAAATATCAATCACTAAGATTACTTTGTTTTTCCTCGGCATGGGTTAGATATCCACAGTGCCAAATCATACGGAACTTGTTTTCACATAATGCTAGAGGAAAAAAATCATGCTGGCCTTCATTTACATAGTTATTCTTCATGTGATGTCCCAGAAGGAATCCTTCTATCACTCAAAAGACTTTTACTACATGGAAAGCCAACCTAACTAGCCTAGAATTCTTAGATATCAGTTTAGATCCTTCTTTGTTTATAGAAATTCCAAATGCAACTTTGTGGATGTTTGCTATTTTGTGCCTTATTATTTACACCATCAGTTTTGTTAATGTTGTTCTTGTCTATTTCAGATGGATGGTTAAAATTCCATCTAGAGAGAGAGAGAGTAATGTAACTACCTACCATATGGACAGTATGTGTACTATTTCTCTCTTTCACCAGTTTATCAAATATAGTGGGTTCATTTTCGATTGATTTCAACAAAATATCGTTTTTTTTTCCTAATGTTTCTGAAGTTATTCCATGCATCTTCTTTATTTCTCCTAATAGAACATTCAACAGTCTCTAGCTTACTTGCAGGGCTGCTATATATTTCTGTGATATCTTTTTGGTATGGTCCATGGTAATCTTACAGATGAAATAACTCGTATTTCTTCCATGCTGAAAGGCTTTCACATTCAAAACATTTTTCTTTATACCTTTAATCTGTTGTCAACTGCTAAGTTCAATACTTTCAGCCTCTCATTAATATGTTCCATCCTTTCCATTCTGATTAATCGATCAACATACAGATATGAGTACCTCTCATGGTGTGATATTTGCCGAAAGGGAGGGCTTCCATGCAGTGCTGACTGTCAGCAACCCAGGTACAATCATCCTTCACTTTATTTTAGAGAGAGAGAGAGAGAGAGAGGTTACATTCTACAAAAACCTTGCAGAAAGAGAAATCATACGTAGCGAGCCAATAAACCCCAGGACGTGTGCTTACTCCATCTGCCAACCTTTAATTTTCTACAGCACACACCCACACTAATGAATTTTCCCACATAAAAAGAGGAACTGGTTCATTGCAGAACAGCGAAATCATGCATAGGGATCCCGCATAAAGCGAGGCATGGGTGTATATGTGAAACAGAAACAAAAGATAGCAACCTGGGACATAGAGGAAAACTTGACATCTAATATGTTGCTAGGTCTTTGCACGTCTACCAATAACCTTCCTAATATCTAAGAAGTACTACCTCCCTACTCAGCTGTTGCCTGATGCCTACTTCCTGGAAGAGTACTTACTTTTGAGTATGAATGTCAAGCTTTTGGTAGGGCTAGTGGGAAGCACTCACTGCATGTCTTGTTTGTTAAATTATTATGTGTCTTTCCATTGTTACTTCTGCGTTACTGTATGTTCAAGGCCCATCAAAGGATGACTGCTTTTAAATGTTTCTGAGGTCACTCCTTGCATGTTGCTTGTTTTTCTCAGTATGACATTTTTGCAAGATACAAATTTTGTTCCCTATCTTTTTGGTATGTTTCAAGAAAATATTCACTTAATAATTCTGTATCTTACTTGCTCACATACTCTCTGACTTAAAATGTTGCTCTTTATGCCTTTATTTGTAGTCATGTGAGCATCATCAAATATCTCTATCTTCTTATGGTTTAGAGAGTCCAAGTTCTTTAAACCCTTCATAATAGGTCACATGCTCCAGACCATCAATTTTGCTTGTGAAGTGTTTCTGTAATCTTTCCACCTTTTTCACTAGTAACTATACAATACTGCAGTTTCCATTTCGCTTCTTTGAACATTTTTGTGATTAGCTTTCTGCCTCTTGTGAGTTTTCATGAACATGCCACTCATTAGATGGTTTGAAAGTACTTTTTAACATTTTTGTGATTAGCTTTCTGCCTCTTGTGAGTTTTCATGATCATACCACTCATTAGATGGTTTGAAAGTACTATCTCATGAATTTGCTCCTTAAAGTCAAGTTATCTATAATAACTTTAAAGTATGGCACTTTCTTCAATCTCTATTTCATATCTCTATGGGATTTTGTAAGGGGCCAATGACATATTGTTAATAATTTCATAACTCATTTGGTCTGAATTCTTTTCATAGAATATTGCTACTCTCCATTCAAATAGGAAATGTCAAAAAAGCGCTGTCCATTTATACAAAGAAGTTTGTGACTGGTTGCAGAGACCATGGGTGCTGATAAATCAAATTACAGCTCTCTGCATATTTAATGATATATACTATGTTTTAGGTAACAATGCCAAAATATTGTTTTATGCAACAATAATAAAATTGTGCCTTAATAAACTTAAAGGTAACAAATTTGTAAAATGATTAACAGATCGTAAAATCTTAGCAACAGATTCCTGGAAAGGAGTCACAGAGAAAATATGTCGCTAAATTTTTAAAATCTTTGTTAATCATCTTACAAATGTGCTATCTTTCAGCTGAT
>JAUTXX010531345.1:0-10992 GCA_032273605.1 Panulirus laevicauda | reverse complement strand
ATAGTGAGATTTGTTAGATTTTTAACGGAAGTTGCTGCCACGAACCATAATCCAGATAGATGATAACACTTCGAAGTGATTATGATATGATGTAGGAGTAGCGTTCTTAACCTACATAATTTTACAGGCACTTAACTTGAACCTTAACATGTAACGAGGAGACATGACAAATGGTGTACGATAAGATATGACTCATGGTCAGGTGTCGTGTCGTAACAATTAAGACTGTACATGAAGGATAGTATTTCCTTAGAGGACGTTTTGCATAACACCGTGTGGCAAGTCATACATTACTGACAGTGACGCTGTGTTACGGTGACTTCATTTACTACAATCATCGTCCAACTTGAAGACTCTTACCATATTATACCGTCCAACTTTCCTGGACTCTCTGGAGCGATCTCAGATTTGAGAAGGGGCGTTCCGGAATTCGAATCGTTTTTTCTTTTCTTCAAAGAGTGTCTTAGATCATTACTGTATGTAACGGATTCTAAAGTATACCATTTTTGTTACATTTCCTCTAAAAGGATATCTTTCAATGCTGAATGTGCTGTTGCCAGTGTCATAAGACTTCTCTGTGAAGAATTACATTCAGTTTATGGACACCTGTGGTGTATCGGTTAGCGCTCCTGACACTGACGTATTCACTGGCCGCCCAGGGGTCGAGCGCATAGTTTCGAATCCTGGCTGCGGCAGTCGGTCCACAGTCAATCCAGCTGTGTTCATCCACCCCCAGGATTTGATCGATAAAATGGGTACCTAGTTCAGGCCAAGGTATATATATATATATATATATATTGGAAAGGATCACAATTTTGCGCGTGTTCAAGTATATTCCTAAGAGTCCACGGGGAAAATGAAACACGATAAGTTCTCAAGTGCACTTTCGTGTGATAACGTTAATAAGATGGCCTTGACTAAGGCTTCAGTTGCCTGTGCCGTCTCAGGTTAAATAAGAGAAAGAATAAAAGAAGAAACAATTCCGCCCCTCAGAAATATGCCTTATGAGGAGAATAATCAAAGATTACCCATCCTAATAAAGCGCACACTTCGAAGACATCAAAATAAAGTGTTCAAAATCGTAAATAATTTCGACACTTTACCATACGAAGACCTCTTCACTCTAGACTAAGATTCAATGGCCAGACACGTTGGTACAAAGATTAAAGGAAGATGTAATACCTACATGGTGAAAACATTTGTACAATAGAACAGTCACCATTAAATCTGAATAAACCTCAGTGACATTTGTTATCAGTAAATAATCCTGCTTTGAGAAATGATGTTTAAAACTTTCTTTCCATTCCCGAGTGTATCCCCAGTACAATCAATTGTAGAATTTGTAAGGAGCTTGTCCCGTTCACTCACATATTCAATTTCCATGTTAGTATGTCCCCTCTATACCACAGTTTTATTATCGCTTTTGCCAAATTTTAGGTTAGACATTAGGCAGTCCCGTTATGGACCAGCACGTCTCTTGTTATCTGTCCTTACCATGTACTCGTACAATCTAGTTCACGGGCTATTAACAGTGACTACACTTTGAGCCACCTCCGCTGGGCTAACTTGATTACCACAACTCCTGCTCGAATTAAAGTCTACTTCAGTATTCCTCTACAAGACTCAGACCGGGAGAAATAATGCCGATGATGTCTCCCATGGTGCTTAGACGTCAGCAACAGCCATTAAACATGAGATCCCGAGTCAAGGTTTTGAGAGACTGGTTCCGCCCTCATTCTGAGAACCAATTCCAAGTCCGTACCATTATCTACACCTTCCCTCAATTTCACGCTCGTAGCTCGTACCTTTTCCTCGTCAGGGAGGCGAGCACCTGTCCCTGTATAATCACATCTACACTGGTCCTGCTAGCTGCTGTGTCCTCCGTACCTCGACGTGCTGTGACACCCCACCCCAAGCCCACTCCACTTCTACCCTCAGCACCCGGCAAATCACCCTTCATCCCGTGTAAACAAACATGTTTCTAACGTAAACTGAAGGATCGAAAATAATTTCCATGAAACATATTATAACTATATACATTCTATAACTATATACATTCGGCCATCAGCACTCTCTTCCCCCTAACCCCACCCCCGGCCATCTCAGAGCGCGGTCGGACCCCGGCGGTGCAGCAGGTCGGCCGGTAAATAAAGTGATGAAAATGAACCTGCGTGGCGCCTCGACCCTACCATATGTTCCCAGGCCACTGCCCCCCCAACGTCCGCGCCTAACGATTTAGATTTACGGGCCGCGCCCACAACACCATAAGACTCGAACCGAGGTACAAATGTTGTGGTGCCATGACCTTGCTCCCTGTACCACAGGCACCACCAAGGTCGGGCTCCGGGAACGTGCAAACTAGCACAACCACTCCCGGGGCCACAGGTCCGTGACTAACCTCGCATAACCACGATACTAAAACAGAACCGCCATGACCTCTCTGTCTCGCAAGCTCACAGGAACCGCGTCACTACGACTACGCTCCCAGGGCCTCACACACACACACTCTCTCTCTCTCCCAGGCACACGTCCCCCGCCGGGCGCACAGAATCGTGCTTCTATCACCGTGTTCTCACGACTTCACTCCCCACGTCCAAGGTCGTGCTCCCAGGACTATAACTGCAGCGGCGGGAGGGCCTGACTATCATGGCTACACACAGCCAAGGTCGGGCTTAAGGTCCCACGCCCTGGGCCGCGCCAGGATAAAGCCATAACCACGGTGGTATACTGAAGCGTGGGGCAGTCAACACTGGGCGGGCAACCTGTCTCACGCAGCCCTCACCTCCGCCTCCAGGCTAATTATGTAACCTCACACCACCGCCCTTCCCGCCACCGCCCTTACCCGCCATTGCCCTCACCCTCCACCACGTCTCATCCATCACCATCCCTCATCCATGACGTCCTTCGCCTCTCACTATCCTCACCCATCGCCTTCATCCGCTCCTACCTTCACCTTACATCATCCCACATCATCATCCTCATCCAGCAACACACTGTCCTAACATCTCCCTCAAGCATCATCATCCCCACCTAACTCATCGACCACGTCACTCTCTCACAATCACCCTCCACCTCTCTCATCCACCGCATCTCACTCGTTGTGTCGAAACACATGACGTCAGCGGGCGAGGCTATGTGTAAGATGAGTAAAAGAGCAGCTAGCTTATTTACAGCCACTGTAGCAGGTATGTACGTGAACCGCGTTAAGTTACCTTCACCGTAATAACCCTATACCCAAAGTTGCCTCATAACCTCAAGCTTTTATCATGATAAACATCAAGTGTTTTTTCTATGACAGAGAAACGCGTTGATAATACCACCTTGCACCTAACCCAAGGCATCCTAGATTAAACATGCCCCAGGACACTGGATGTCACTGTTCATGAACTTGTTCCCAGGTGGCAAGGCCACGCCGCCCACTGGGTTCACTGGGTATAGAACCAGGGAGCTATCAGGGCAACGCACTTCCCAGCCGTATGCTTCAATAACTGATTATACGAGGGACAGGTTCTTACGAGTGGTCGGCGAGACTATATATAATTACTAAAGAGAGCTTCAATTATCTAAATTTCTACATTTATGAACAAGATTATAATATTCTTTAATATAAATGATTTGTTGCAATAAATTAAGGTTCGGGACATGCTCTAAGTTGAAGCGAAGCGATCCATCTTCCATTGTCAGTCTGCTGGTCGATTTTCACCGTTCCTCTATTTACCAGGCTTCTTTCTCTCATCTTTCTCATTTCCCGGTCCCACAACAAACCTCGCTGATGAAGGGCGAGCATTCAGGAGTGAGGGGACCCAGGCACTCATTACCACAGGCCACGCCACAAGCAGCATCAACCAGAACCTGGCTTAGGCAGGACACTGAGGCCACCACTGTCTCGCAGCAATGCCGCGCTCCCTCGGAAACACTGCATACCACGCATCCCGCCTCCTCCCTCCCACACCTCCCACTTCCTCCAGCACGCACCTCCCGTCTCCTCCATGACACTCTCTTCAAATGACACATCTCAATCTTCTCCCACACACACACACACACACACACACACACATCTTTTCCCTCACTCTACGCACGGTATAATAATTCACTTCTCGCAATGATTTCCTAAAATCATAGGCGTACCGAATGCTCACTAAAATGCTACCTGGCACATTATATAGCGTTATAACGATTCGGGATATCACAAATTCGTTACCGGCAAAAGCATTTATATCTCACAAAAAAAGTATTAAAAGAACGCACCGCTGAGTCTGATGATTTCCACGCTCGAGAATAACAACCGTGAGAAAATGACACATGGCCAAGTTAACCGCTTAATGACAAGCTTCGAACCCTGGTCCCGTGACTAGTTACGGCGTCAGCCACAGTTGCGCGCGCGCCGGATGTCGCCGCTGAATTTCATACACGCGTGGTTTGAGCCTCCTCCCACGGGGTAATTCCCTCGATGGCAACTTTTTAAGCGCCTACCAAAAAGGGATATACGAATACAAAACGACAAGCAAAAGGTGGCTAGATAATATTTTGAATTCTCTCTTACCATAGCGGTTGAACGTTCACGTAAAACCCAAACATCCGGCATGTTAGAAGGAGCCACGCAAAAGCGGCGTTGGTTACGCTGCTTTTCCAAGACTGCAAGCCGAAGAAACGAATTTATACGCCGCTGACATGACACTATCGCGTAGGAACAATAAAGAATCCACTGAGGGCAAAACACGAACATAAAGTGCAAAGCCTTGGGTCAGACACTGATGACGCTATGCCAACCGTAATACACCTTGACATAATTTTCTTTTCTGAAATCATTTAATGCATTTAACTACCAACAATAAATCCGTTTCCTTACACTTCGTATGTGACCGGGTTACAGGGAGGAGTTCCCTGGTAAGCTAACACAAGTCTGTTAGAACAACTAAGAGAAGTTCAAAACAAATTAGTGCTGTGTGTTTATGGCTTAGCTGATTAATCTTGCTTTTAAGGTAATTTCTATTGCTCAGACAACTTTTCGTTCCTACTGACTGGTAAGTGACCAAAATGTGGAAATTTCCAACTCATCAAAAGAACAGTTCATTGACTTGACACTAACTGCTCGTGAGTGGTTAAAAAGTATTTTGCTAAAGTAAGGGATTACCAAATCAACAATAAACTTACTAACATAACGGATAACTTAGCCATTTCTATAATTATTCTAACTTCTTTTGTACTTATCCTCAAAAGGAAAAAACACGTTCAGCCTCGATCGACGATCTCATGAAAAATGTCTGAAACAAATGTTTTGTTGGATTTAATTCGTTCTTATTGTAAATAAAGACATAAAACTATACATACATACGTGCTCTAATGAAAGTATACGTATGCAGACTTAAGTATTTCACATTGATTTAATCAATGACCACTTAAAACAATCGTGTCCATTTTAAAACATTCGTTTAAACCAAATGTTTATGAAAAGGAATTTTACCAAACCGCAAAAGCATATTGATCTCTCAGCACTTATATATGATCAACAAAAATTTCATATTTATTCAGAAATGGTCGCCGGTCTCACGAAAAACTTAATGCACAAGTTAAATCTAATTCTAAATAATATGACCAATATTAGTAATTCAATTCATAACGATATTGAACGATTGTGACCGCCTACTAAATTGAAAAAAAAAAATCCTATGGCCTTCAGCATCGTACAATATTAGTATCTTATTATCGGACTGACTGGCAAGCTCGACTACACTCTATTAATAAACAATAACAATGACTGTCGTTCCAATATGGCCGACGCCGGACGCGATGACGTCACCTTCAACCGCTCTATAATTCACCCAAGCATTTCCGAGTTTGAAGTTGTGTTACTAGTGACGTAACGGGTCTGGTTTTAGTTTTCAATTCTTTTTAGTTTTAATATATCTAATGTCTAGATGTATAAAGGCAAAGGATATCAGTGATAATAAAGGTGAAAGGTACATGGTTAAGGGGGTAGATGAAGGCATCAAGCGTACAATCTGGTTACGAGAGCAAAGACATCAGGTCCTACTGGATGCGTTAATATCCTTGCACCAGCTTCATCTGTACGGAACAAAATTAAACTTTTGTGGGAATGACACATATGCAATCATTTGGAATCTTTTTAAAACCTCAACTGCAATTCTCACAACAATGGGATATCTGTTGACTGCTGTTTTGCAAGACTTAAAAGTTGTTTGGCCGAGTTGGGGTTTAAGGCCACGACGTTTAGTGACAGTACTGTACTTCTGAAGTTGTTTACCTTGACGGAGAAGGAAGAAAACAACATTTGAGAAGCTGGCACCGGCCTCCATACCATGCAACACGCCAATACCTGACGCCCTGTGCAGCGCAATGGTACGATCCTTGAGCACGTCGTGCCAGAAGAGGTTAAATTCCTTTCTTAGTCTTTAAACGAAACATTTAACCTCCTTTTTTCTTTCTCTCCTTTAAACGAAACATTCTCGTATCGTAACCTCAAGCGTTATCAGAGGGTGTATCGTCTGTACACGATGCGTAAATAAGGCCACTAAGCTAAAGAGAATTTGACAAACAAGCGACAAAAACCTCGACGCCATTCGATCCTCCGTCGAGCGAACTTGTCAACAAGCCTGGACGCCGCCCGACGAGGGAGCAAAAAGCTTCCTTACTACCGCAGTGGCTGGCTGGTGTTGGGGGAGGGGCGCCTTCGACACGAGGGTCAGACGGGCGAGGTTGGTTCTCCTGCCGTGCCTCAAGTCATCCCACGGATCACTGGACATTATAGGGGGGCAGAAGGAGGAGGAGATCAAGCGGGACTCCTGCCCTAATGTAGGGAGGGGAGAGGGGCGTGTTTGTATAGGAGAGTGTGTGTGTGTGTGTGTGTGTGTGTGTGTGTGTGTGAGGGGTGGGGATGGGGGGGATGGATGTCACGCCCCTGTTTGGCTTACGATGCTCAGGGTTTCCTTCATCCCCGACGTCGACACCTCACCACACGTCCCGGCTTATAAATCCCCAGCCACGTCGCTGTTGTGCCACCAGCTTCTGCATCTTCCTAAGCTCCGTTACCATCCCTTGCACCGTAGCACCCTCCTCCAGGACCCCTGTCACTATCTCCGGCACTTACACCTCCCCGTCACCAACCCTGGCACCATTACTCCCTCCCCGAGCCCATTCATGAGGTCACTATTATAACGACAGTAGTGGGAGGTGTGTGAGAAGGCTGGCAACATAGCAGTGCTGCCACTTGAACACTTACACCTGCCCACGTACACGTCTTCAACATTCCTCGCCTAACCCTATCCATCCATCCCCCACCCCCCTAACATTACTTAACTCCCATCTCCAACTCTTGTTAGTCTTCTTACAGCTTTAGTAATCTAGAATCTCATATAAAACACCAATAAACTACCAATGACGCGCCAAAAATGGGAAGAAAATCTGAAAGTAACCCATTTTATACACGTAAAAGATTTACATGTTAAAGTACAGATCCCACGCGTCAGAGGGGTCGCCATAACTTTCATACCCTGAACAGGTTGGCCACCAGCACCTCTTCTGCCGTTCATTCACGTTTTCGAGTCATTCAAACAATGTCAGGTATACGCGTCCCGCCGGAGAGGTGGCGCCACTTTGGAGTCCCTCCAAAATACCACACAACTCCTTTACTTCCCTAACTATATAAACAAATACCAAAATATATCGGTAAAAACGCGAGGCACTCTAAGCCCTTGTTCCTCTCAGAGCGCCACAACAACAGCTGAGCGAGTTATTTTTACGGGGCAACAAATTTGTGTTGACACTTAGTGGCGACACGCTTCCTGATGCTACTGTTGCTGCTGCTGCCGTTCCTGTTTCTGATGTAAAGGTTACTGTTCGTGCGGGTCTACAGTCCTACAACAGCTCCTCTTGGTGTCCATCGTGGCCCAGTACAACTATCACTTGCTGCTGCAGTTTCTGTTACAACAGCTCTGCAATCATTTCCGTTGCAGTCGACAGTGCGGCAAATACCGTTGTTTCTGTTGCAGCTACTACTGTTGCTGGTGATACTACAGACTGTGATCTTACAACCGCTTCCGCTGCAGTCGCATCTCCCACATCTGCTCCTGCAGGTTGTACTATCTCCTACAACATCTACCGCCGCCGCTGCTGCTGCTGCTGCTGCTGCTACAACTACTACTACTTCTTATGGTGGTAACTTTACTACGACTTATACTGCCGCTACCGCCGGCGCTTCTGTCTGTCGGTGGTGGTGGTGGTGTGGGGGGGGAGTAATGAGGGGTGTGAGATGTCTGTGACGGCAGTCCTCACAGGGAGGAGAGAAGTGTGAGAGGGAGAGCGGCGGGTGCTAATGTCATCAACCAGCAGGGTGTGAGGGAGGCTACAGAGGACTGCACCAGCCATAGCATTACCAGGGGCTTGGTGCCCGCACTCACGACCTCCTCGACCTCCTCCTCCTCCTCCTGGTGCCTGCCCTCTCCCAAGCTCTGTCCAGGGTGAGGGAGGCACCGGGGTCACCAGCCACAGACACTGGTGACGATGAGAGAGATAAAGGGAGACAAGCTACACGTTCTTCAGGAGAAGGCGACACCTGCTGGAAAACATACTATGTGACATACGGATGAAGGGTAGGGAAGACGGGGTGTTATCATTCCAGTGCTGATGATGACGCTGATGATGGTAGGGTAGTAATGATGATGATGATGATGATGATGATGATGATGATGATGAAGGTAGTTCTATGAGGAAATGATAAGAGATAAGACGTGAACGACGGCTTTCATGGTACTGATGCTGACTCGAAGGCAACGATAGTGATGTAATGATGTTGATAATGATACTGATGGTGATGACTATGACGATGGTGTGGCTGGCGATGATGAATTATGATGTTTATGATACCAACGCAACTACCACAACTACTGCTAATAATACTAATAAAGGTAAAAGAACTGCATTGTCATCATATAAACTATTATATCAATGACGCTTGTTTACCAATGGCGTGCTAGGTACGTTTTTTCTTTATATATCAACTGACTGTTCTACGTTTTCTATCTCACTCTCGTATCCCCCTGATGATGTGATCATTACACGAAAGTGCACTTCGGGACTTATCGTGTTTCATTTTCCTGTGGAATACCTTTGTATACATGATGAGCGACTGATATCCTGTTAAGGAAGCGTATCTTCAACATAAACAGAAGAGCCAAAATAACTGCAGTACGAGAATACAGTATTTGGTCCATCTTAACTGACCTCAGCGTTTGGGATCCATCACTATCCTCAGGAGTCATCTGAACATCAAGAATTTCTAGAGCATTAAAACTTTATGGTTATCCAGCGCTTTTGAGAATGAAGAAGACGACATCTTAATACTTACAAAACTATTTACTCAGAATTATGTAACTCGCCAGAGCCAAGCCGTTTATCATAATTCACAAGATACACCCATCTGTGAAAATCATTATAAGCTTATGAAACGAGCGGTGCTCTGACAAATATACTTATCAAACGGGCTTAACTTACTCCCCTCATGAAACCACTAAGTTATCATAGCGTGTTTAAGACATATATGGGATTACGATTAGTGTAGCACAATACTTCCACTTTACAGTCATCGGATATAAAGTGATAAAAGTGTTAACAATAGTGAATACTTTGAGCAGTCACTCTCTGCTAACTACACAACTTGGGACACTTCACACTAAATTCTGATGTTCGTGGCTTACAATTATCAGTAATCCTTTCACTGAGAGAGATAACTCAAGCCAAGTAAATGAGTATATCGTTTTTCCACATGGCAGCTGTGTCTTATAATGGGAGTCACTGACAAACAGATAAACGTTGTAAATCGCTGTTGACAGACTGGCTCCTGATGCTGGTCTGTGGGGGTCCCCAAACGTTAACGTCGTCAATAGAGACGTACCAAACATACCCTCACTATGCAACTGTCTTGGCTCTCGTCTGTGTGTGTGTCTGTATGTCTTGAGTGTGAGTGTGTGAGTGTGAGTGTGTGTGTGTGTGTGTGTGTCTTCTTATTCACCTACTCATCGATTTCTTTCAACTGTATGAGGGACGCTGGGTAGCGAACAAAGCACCAAGAGGAACCAGGAGACTAGCCACTAAAGAACAGGGGCATCTAAAACACACCACCACCACCACAATACCACTACCGCCTCGGCTTCCAACACCGTCGCCTGGATCGATCTGGCCTTCGAGCTCGCCGTGAACACGTTCATGCCAGCCTGGAGTAGCCGACACAAACCTGATGTACACCAAAGTCACACGAGAGAGATTTTTCATGTGCTGTGTACATAAGAAAAGACGTCACGACGGAGGAACGGTGAAAGCGTAAACCTCTTGCGTGTCAAGTATGACAACTGACAGGTAAAAAGTACGACGACGCATTGAGCACGAAGGTACGGCCCTGGATGACGACACTACGACTCTTTCCCATGATGGCCGCCTGGCCTTTTTTTAAGTATGACCCTGGCTACCGTACCCAAGGGTCGTGCCGTCGTGTTCCAAGGGGATCACCACCATATTCCCTCTGGGGATGGTAGCAGCGGCTGCGGCCGCCGCCCCGAGCCACAGTGGTACGCACCAGCCACCAAAAACCTCAATCCTGTACACTAATGATCAAACCATACATTGAGTTGCTCGTACACTTCAAGGCATCGTATGCTGTTGAGTCACAGAAAATCATAGACTATCTAGTGCGCCTGGGAACACTTAACACTTGCTCTCTCTCTCTCTCTCTCTCTCTCTCTCTCTCGCTCTCCCCACAGCGACATCAGAGCAGCTACACGCTCAACTCGCCCGACGCTGGTGCTACAAAACACTAACTAGCACCTACGAACCCCGCACTTCTTTCACTGGGATGCGCTGATGAACGTGGACATTACTGACGGAGTGTAAGAAAGCCGAAACTAATGAGAATATTCGTTTTCAAAATCTCCAAAAAAAAAAAATTTTGACGTTAAAGAACTGTCAATTTATCCAATATAT
>JAUTXX010531334.1:0-10992 GCA_032273605.1 Panulirus laevicauda | reverse complement strand
CCCCATGTGTGTGTGTGTGTGTGTGTGTGTGTGTGTGTGTGTGTGTGTGTGCGATTTCATACTTGTTCGCAGACTCCCACGTAGCGTGGAGCGCGAGGAACAGACGGAGAGAACTCTTATTGGCTCACATTCAGTCTTTGAGCTGTCATACATTATGCACCGACACCAAATTCCTTCAGTATACCCCTAGTGACCTCCTACCTACGTCAGACGTAACTCGTTCATTTCGTTAATGCAACAATCACGTCAAGCTATAGAGTCCAAACGTACTTACTGTTGTTTACAGGAGATTTCGTTGAAGTCTTTCCCTGATCATATGGAGTACAATACTCTTCGCATTACTGTCACTTTAGCAGTATGTTAAATACTTGTTACCGACAACAATGGGTGGAGGTTTCAACACAAGGAAGTGCTAAAGATGAAAGAGGTGTGACCACAAGAGAGAGTAGTTAAGAAAACAAAAGAGGGATGGCTAAAACGCAGATGTATGTCTGGAAGGAAGATGAAGGAAGGGGCCTCGACTTACTGTGGACGGAGGTCGGCCAACAGGGAACACCACCCGGGACTCACCTGCGGAGTAAACAAAATATAACTGTCACGACTGGTAGTCTGGTGTTGCCTTGGGTGACGTACACGGGGTCCAAACGGTCTAGCACCCCTACATAGTGACCAAAACCAACATAGTGTTTGAATTCATTGTGCTTACATCTACAAAACAGGATACCGGCAGATGTACTTACTGTGATATGTAATGTGCTCTGTGTATCCGAGAGATCTGTATGCGTGCCATCCAAACTCCTGAGACACTGATTCTACACCAAGTTCGAGGTGACAGCATTCGGGGAGTTGGGAGGCGAAATGCATTCCTGACAGAGTTACAGCTCAAGGATCGCGTTCTACCGTCCCTGGGCCACTGAGGTGACAACTCACAGTGGACACCTTGTACGTGCCGGAGATATCAGGGCTGGCAGAGTGACACCAAGACCCTACCTCTCTTACCAAAGTTTCAGAGGTCTTTCACTCCCACAATCATGTCACCAGTGATAACATTAAAGCAATTTGCAGCCAACGGCAGCAGTTGCTTTTGTACAAATGTCACATAACATCGGTAATTGCAATCCAGTAATAACATTACAAAACCAGGGTTGTGCTAGTAGCAGTTGTAGCACTGAGAATAGGAATTTGAAAGATAACGCAAGATGTTTGCATTAGCCTGAGAGTACTTACGAGTGCTTACAACGAGGTTTTGTCAGAAGACAGGGGTAGCCCGTAACGCTCACCGCGGGGAAAAATATATTGAAGAAGCACGAGTCGCATGAGTTCCGTGTTATCAAGAATGAAAAGGCGAGACTGTATGTTTGTGGACTGAAAGCCAGCAGTCCATGTCTGGGTGAAGCAGAGAGAAAGGAGAGCAACCTGGGCCAGAGGAACACTTGACAGCCACACAAGTGCTGGCAGACTGTGCCGCCGTCACTAACCCTCCCAACACCCAGGTTACACAAAAGATACAAAGGTCGTTAGGCCAGTATCCGTACCATACATACACCATACAAAGGTCGTTACGCCAGTGTCCGTACCATACATACAACATACAAAGGTCGTTAGGCCAGTATCCGTACCATACATACACCATACAAAGGTCGTTCTGCCAATATCCGTACCATACACACACCATACAAAGGTCGTTCAGCCAGTGTCCGTACCGTACATACAAAGCACAAATATCTTCGTCACACACAACTGGTGTGGTTCAGAACCTACAAACAAACACAACGAGAAACACGTATCATCATCTACCAGTGAGGAGTGTCTGGAGGCGCTGTGCTCTACATTCCACATGCTTTACTCATCAATTATGCTAATGTGGCGGAGGTAAAGTGTTAAGCGCTGAGTAATACGAGCTAGCAAGTTCCTCCCCACCGGGGAAAGCGGCTCCCCTGGCGGCACCCCCATCACATGTAGCAGTCTGCACTGGATGTTCTATCGCTAGTCACTTCGCCCCTCGAGCACAACGGCGCAACGTCCGGCGCAGAGGTACGACCCTCGACTACACTGGTACGGGGTCTTGAGCGCAGCGGTGCACGATCCTTGGGTACAGCCTTTGACCAGGCCCAGAAGAGGCCAGACCATCATACCCCAAGGATCGTACCGTCGTGCTCTGCAAGTTAATCATCACCAAAACTCAATTATTTCCGGGTCATCCTGCATTCAACACATTGGGTTACACGCGATATACTTCCCAACTCTGCCTGGGAACTACTACTACTACTACTGCTACTGTCTTATCAATTATCATGACTGGCAATATTACTGTCGTCATTATCATCACAACTGTTCGCCTATCTGTTCTGCATACAAGTTTCTGAAGGTCTTTATGCTGTCCACATTCACAGTCTCACACCTCAGTTAATTGCACTCACCCACTACCATAAAAGTATTTTACATATTTTCTAGCAAGTTTCTTGATCTGTCCCAGAATTTTTTCGAAGAACTCTTCACTGTTGACACCTTCGAACAGGTTTAAAAACTCAACAGGATGTGATCAGGTCACTACTTACTCCTCCTCCTTTCATAGAGGACAAATCAATGGCTTCCAACTTTCCATTTAACTCAGGTCTCTTAATTCTATTACCATCCTTGCTGCCCTTCTTTACTAATCTCATTTTTATGCTTCTTTAATTGCGGTAATTAAACATGACAAGCATATTCCAGTTCTGGCGTCCTGTAGGATGTGAACAGCCTGTTGATCATTTTCTCATCCACATACCTGAATGCTGCCTGCAGTCAGTTGGTTTCCTTTACTCTTTCCCTGATGTGGGACTCCGGCGACAGGATGAGGTCGATGGCCACTCCTTGATCTCTCTCTCACAAACACAATCCTACGGCTTACTTCCGACTAAATAATATAAATAGTTAGGTATTCTTGTTCTGTGTCCCATCCTGATTACCATATATCAACTCGAGATAAATTTCATCAGCCATGTGTCAAACCAACTCTGGAGTCTGTCTCGGGTCTCCTTCAAAACTTGATGGGCTCCTCTTGGCTTTTCACTTCCCTCATGATCTTGGCATCATCAGGAAACAAACTCAGGCGGAAGGCCAACTCTACTGTCATGTTACAACGATTAAGAAAATCAATGGTCCTAGATCAGACCCCTGTGGCACGCTAATAGTGACCTCAACCCACTTCGAGGCTTAGCTGACATGCGTCCTCTGTTCCCGTACACAGTTATGTTCATTTCTATCCATCGAAGTAGTTTTCCCCCTCATTCTTGCCCAAAGATGCCGTGGTTTTACCATCCTCTTGCGTGGCACAGCGTCGATCAATTAATCGAGTCTTCTCTTTTCTTTAAACCAGAGCTCACTCTCTCGCAGAAATCTAAGAAGTTCGTTATGGAGGACTTTCTTTCCCAAAAACTGTTGTCTCTCACTTTGTTGGTTCCTTCTCAGCAGGAAGTCATCAAACTGCTCTCTGATTATATCTTTGTGTGTGTGTGTGTGTGTGTGTGTGTGTGTGTGTGTGTGTGTGTGTGTGTGTGTGTGTGTGTGTGTGAAATTAGGGACTGTTCTTACAGCTAGCTAGACAAAATGTTATACTGCTTGCGGCAATTGCCGAAAATATTTTGGCGCCTCGATGGAGAAGCGGTAATAAAAAGTAATCAACATTAATAATCCCTATTCATCCCCCCCTCAGCCCTGCTCAAATGAGCAGTCAAACAGAATCAACGACAATATTTTCATATAAATGAGACCAAATTGTACTCCCCGCAATTCATAACTTCGCATAATAGGTTATTACGGAGTGTTTTAAAACGGGACGTTCAGAAAACATCATCCTGTGTGGTGGTTTCAAACGACAACAACTATTCTGTTCTACCGGGTCGTTGCCTGAGTTAGCGAGATGAGTTGACACATCTTGGGGCATTCCATTATGTATGAGGGAGGCGGCAGTACCGCTGACCTCATGGGCATGACGGTACACCTCTGGGCATGAAGAAGACATAGCCTTTGACTCGACCCTTAAAAAGATCACATCGAAGGCCGGGTTATCATCTCCAAGGGGTCGTACTGTCGTCATCTGGTTACTGAGGAGTGGAACAGCTCCGGAGAGTTGCACGTTCAGCGTCTTTTTCGACGTAATGACAGACGGTGGCGAACCCTTTGGGGGAAGGTCCTCAAGAAAGATGGCCAACAGTGAAGGGCTGTACCAGCCAGTACAACCCGAGGGGATACCAAGAGACCGCTTTGCTTAACCTTGAATAAAACGTGACCAAGCACCACCTACAGTCCACGCCAGCTTACCAATGAGATAGTACGATGGTCCTCTTCTGGCCTCTTGTACAAATAATGCTTTTATTCGTTTTCTTTTACACAACCGACAAGGCCATGCAACAGCATGCGCCTGTCGCGTCCCTCTCACATGAAAGACAACATACATAATTAGGATGAGGAAAAGGATACAGCCGAGATTAATCTGAGTTTCTCAGGTGTTTGCAAACCTAATTCTTTCAGGGGAAAAGGATAAACGTACCTACAACGAGATGTTACCAAAAGGCAGGGCTACAGAGGGTGGCGTTCACTGCAGGGAAATATATAGGGTTACGAAGAACGAATCGAGTGATTCACCTGCTGTCAAGTATTATGCGTAAGACGGGCAGATTGTACGTCAGTGGAAAGAAAGTCTGCAACCTAAGCGTGAGAGAAGTTGAAAGAAAAGAGAACTATCTGGACCACAGGAGTGAAACTTGAAAGCCACTGAAGTGGCTGCTTAAAGCTGTCATTAACCATTCCGATACCCAGGCGGGTAGAGGGAAGGAAGAGAAATCCCAGCTTTGCTGTTCAAGGAAAGAAGTAGAAATCATAACGATCAATCCACGTGTGGCTCGTCTCCACCAAGAGGCTATGGGAAGCAGGTTGAGGTCTTATGACTCAGGACACAACACAGACAACTCACAAAAGCAGAGGCCAAAATGATACCTAAAGCAGCAGAAAAGAAAGGAAGGCATCATGGCAGACAGAAATGGATGGCTGAAGAAAGGTGACACAGCAGGAGAGTTAATAAGATAGAAGACTTTCGATTTTACACAGGCTAAGAAAGAAGTGAAAGAAAAGCCACCCTGATACTGAGGTGGACCAAACCTGTAGGTATGGAACTCTGCTCACGAGAAAAACTAATACAGCAGCTATGCAAATACCTCTACTCTTGGGACAAGGCAAGGGACATAGTGACGCCTAACACGTTTAGGTCAACTGCAGTGTTTGAAACTAAATAACATAAGAATGACAATTAGAGATAAAGGCAGAATTAGATACGGGTTGAAATTATTCTGCTTCCTGCTTCCCCCTTCCAAGATGCTGCACAGGTCCGAATTAAGACAGTAAATATGTTCAGTGCGAGGAAAAGAATGAGAATAGGAGTTAGAAGGAGGAGGAGAGCAAGTTCAACTGTGAGGAGATGGAACAGTCGGCGACAGTGCTCGTGGCTGCAGGAAGATCACTTATGGAGAGAAGAGAGGAAAGCGACAGGTTACAACCCTGACGGCCACTGATGCCAACAGGGTAAATGAGTGAAGCCACCTTAACAAATGACAACCTTAATGGAATAAGTGGCAAGGAAACTATGCTTTAGGAAGCTGAAAAGCCACTGTAAGTCTAGTGAGCGAAGGATTTAGCAGATGAAGGAGCTGTAAGTTTAGTAAGCAAAGATTACGTAGGCGGAACGTACGAGAACATTTCATCACATGCATTTTCTGGAGCAGTTCCCGATGCATCACCAACATGCAGCAGCGCTAGCCTACGAAGACAAACCCCCAGCCGACGCCTCAGGTGAGCCAACCCGCAACAAAACAAGACGCAACTTCCCTCTGCGGTGAAAGATCCTCAAGCTCCCCCGGGTGACGGAACCATGTTTTCCTGAATGACAAAACCATGTTCTCTTTGATGACACTCGCGTTCACAGATGACAAGCGAATGTTCTCCTGGGTAAACCACACGTGTCCTTCTGGTTGACATGCAACCCCGCCCCCTCCCCTGACGTCCTGGTTTGCTGATATTTGTTCTGGGTGAGAGACACACACACACATCCTCCTGCATGACTAGCACATGCCTGCCTGGCCAACAGACGCGTCCTTCAACAGCATTTGGTTCATGCCCTCCCGGGTGACCACATACTCACCTTTAGTGAGAGATAGACATGCTTCCTCGTGTTACTGACATCTGAACTCACAGGTGACTGACACGTAGTCATAGGCGACTGGCACGTACTCATGGGTGACTGGCACGTACTCATGGGTGACTGGCACGTACCCAGGGGTGACCGGCACAAGTGCTCCTACATGAATAACGCGAATCATTTCACATGACAAATTTTTTTTTCCCAGACTGACTGACGCTCCCTGAGCGACGTACATCTTCGAGGGTGACTGAAACATTGATATGGATGACACAGACTTATGTGTCATATGTGATAAATATGCTCCTGAGTATGTGACCCATGCGTTCCTAAGCACGTGGGACATGTGCTCCTGAGTAAGTGAGGCCTGTACTCCAATGTAAGTGAAACATAAACTCCAATATGAAGTATATATGCTTCTTAGTATGTAACACAAGTAGGTACCGAGTATGTAGATGTGAGTTCCTAGGTATAAGACATATACTCAAAAGTATGCGAGAGTATGGACGAGTGAGACATAAGCTTCTGCATTAACGAGACACCAGCTTCTAGAAAACAGAGACACGTAAGCTTGTGGATGAGAGAGATATGTAGGCTTGTGGATGAGAGAGATATGTAAGCTTGTGGATTAGAGAGATATGTAAGCTTGTAGATGAGAGAGATATTTAAGCTTGTGGATGAGAGAGATATGCAAGCTTGTGGATGAGAGAGATATGTAAGCTTGTGGATGAAAGAGATATGTAAGCTTGTGGATGAGAGAGATATGTAAGCTTCTGGATGAGAGAGATATGTAAGCTTGTGGATGAGAGAGATATGTAAGCTTCTGGATGAATGAGACATTAAGCTTTAAAACTGATGACTGCAAACTCAAGTTTGAGACACACACAAGGACGAACGAATGGCAGGTTTATCACACTTGCTTCCCCCAACATCAGCTGACTTCACTGTACATGTTACGACTCTTCAAAATCTAAACATACCCTAGCGAGAGCCAGTGCGTGACCAAAACCCAGAGTTCAGGACGTACTTGAGGCCAGACAGGCTACAGGGTGCGTGGTTCAACTGTAAGTGTTCACACACAGCCATTCGTGTTTTGCCCTGAGGATGAACTTCACACACATGCACAACAGCAGTTATACGGATGGAACTGGAAGAATGTCCAGAGACAGCAAGACCACACACGACAGATGTTATCTACCCAGTCAACATAGTATAGAACAAATGTAGGTAAAACATAATGAGAAAAAGATACAGTTTCAAGACCAGGATTAAAATTGGAAATCATACAAAAGCAAGACACTCATCTGAAAGAAGTCAGAGAAATAAAAATCTAATTTGTCTAAACAACGAGATAAAAACTGGACTACATTAACTGCGGACCAGAAAATTATCACAGAAATAGAAGTGGAACTGAAAATGGCATTCTTATGGTAAGTGATCAGTGGAAATGTCAAGCACTGGGTTTATCTTGACAAAGAAGTAAGAAAAAAAACCCAGTTGAATCGAGTTAAGCAAAGTTCCAGAAAATACTGATGGAGTTATCCTCCGCCAGAACCAGAGTTCTGACGCGAGAACAAACGAATTCCAAAGAGCTGAGGGAAAAGTCCGGTCTGCCTTCCTTGAAGCGTCTCAAACAGTTGCTTCTTAAAATTCCCAGGAGGCAGGAATACTCAGGCACAAATGTTTCTAGTTCTATGACATTTCTCCATTCGTAATACGTCTCTGTCCCGGTGTTCTGTGCGAATTTCTACATCTTAGCGGTCCACATGAACGAAACAGTTGAAGCGAATCTCCGTTTAGCAAACATTAAGTTATTTTCAGCAGCCTACACCAAGACTCAGCAACATCCGACTCTACACTTCCGGTGTCTTCTGAAGAAAATACTCTCACACAGCTCCTGATATCATGTATAAATAATGACACACATCCGGTCATACAAAAGAGTACTCAGTGGCAAAGGTGTGGTGCAGGTATAAGGCTCTGAAGAACACCTTTTCACCGTGGAACCATCAGAAATCATGTGGATGACAGCAGCACATGATCGTACGTATATGATATGTGCTCATGTGTATATGAGATATATGTGCTCCTGTGCGACCCATGTGCTTCTGAATGTGTGAGGTATGTGCTCCAAGCTGAAGAAGAAAAAGGTCCTCCTGGATGAGAGACATTAGCTTCTGCTTGGGATGAATATAGGCACCTGGATGTGAGACATCCAGTTCTATATGACTGAGGATTGAGAACTAAGTTTCTGGAAGACTGAGGCATATGCTTCTGCATGTTTAAGACATAAGTTTCTGAATGAGTGAGACATAATCAGGATGAGTAAGATATTAGCTTACGGATGAGAGACAAGCTTCTGGATGAGTAGGACCTAAGCTTATGGATGTAAGACGTACGTTTTTTTGATGGGAAAAATGATGTTCCAGTTTTACAGACCCGCGCGTGCACACACACACACACACACACACACACACACACACACACACACACACACACACACACACACGGGCCTCCGTGGAATACCGGCTCGTGTTACCGACCATGTGTCAGCATGGCCAAGCATCGGTTCCAATCTCATATCCCTCGAAAGAACTGTTCATCGTCCATGTCACTGATCTGTTTAAAAAACAAATATTGTGATCTGGTCACCCCTCACTCTTTTCTCTTCCAAAATTGGCAAATCTAAATCCTCTAGTTTCTCCCCGAAACTTAGCTCTCTTAATTCCAGTACCATCTTTGCTGCTCTCCTGTGGACCTTCTCTATTAGCTCTTTGAGCTTCTTTATGAGCAGTGATCTCAATTGAAAAGCATATTCTAATTTTGGCTTAATACAGGGTGCGAAGTAGTTTGCTGAATAGAGAGTAAATTACGTCAATCTGCTTTGAGACACTTGTACGTCAAAGTAAGCGTCAATAGAAGGCACATATTGCAGAAAATGGCAAAAAAACCATAGGTAGTTTGATGGTGTTGTTAGAAACAGTTGTTATCAACCAGTCAGTTGGTCGGTTAATTACAGAAAATGTTAACTCGCTTCATGACAATGTAGCCATGGCAAACACGCTAAGATATTTTCTTTTTACAACTGTATTGACAATCTAAGATACAACTAATTTCCCAAATCCAACTCCACTACTAAGAGATGAAAATACTGACATAAAGCTGAAGATGTATTCTACATGGAATAAAAGTAAATAAACAGGAAGGCCCTGATAAAATTTATCCCTCGACCATGAATAAGATGATAAATGATATTGCTAATCACTTGATTGATATTTTCAATATGATCCTTGCTAAAGGAAGAGATCCAGAAGAAGGAGAGTTTTCTCATGTAACATCAATAAGAAAAAAAGACAATAGAGTATAGAAGGGAACTACCAAAATGACTCCCCAACTGAGAAACAAATCCTATGGGATCCGATTCAACGACTTAAAATCTGTTTAACTAAGAAAAGAGAGGTTAACTGGTGATCTAATACAGGTACTCGAAATGATCAAATCCTTCGATAATCTCAATCTTACAAGCTACTGAATGACAGATTCGTCTGATTTCAACTGCAGTAATGGGCAAACGTTTTACCTCGACTGAGGCGCAGTACTTTTACTTCAACCTGACAGTTAACATATGGAATGATCCACCATTCAGAGCAGCTGAAAGCCGCGCCATAGATCCTTGATAAGTTACCTCGCTTCAAATCCACAACTAACATTATTTGCGCCTCCTGAAGTACATGAAAAGTTTATTTTTTTCTCTTCAATACACCTGCATGTCTTTCTCCTATTCGCACACTAAACTATAAAATTCTAATCTCTTCTACTACGACTGTTGCTGTTTCATATCCTTTGTACATGACTTCCTTTGTGTTCCATAAGTATTCTTCTAAAGGAACGACTCCCTTACGCACAGCTTCCAGTAGATAATTTCCAGCGAGATACCAGTCATATCGAGGCTTTCTTTCGCTGTGATCCATCCTCATTCCATTTACTTGGGTAGAACTTCGTCAACCATTTATCAAACCAGCTATTTGGATTATTATCCTCTAGCTTGTCGCGATATATTTCTCAAGGTTTAATTGTTCCTCCTTTCTTCTGCTATACTGGTTTCTTGTCCCCTTTATACCTGATGGCTGGCTGGATGCCATCCAATGTTTTCCCCACAGCGTATCCCTCGTTCTCAACCTTCCCTTTGCACTTTGAGGCCACAGTTGCCCATGCTTCCACTCCTGCACTGTAAAGTTCACAGAACCTTTTACAACACTGCTCTGGTTCCTGGCTATTGAACTCCATTATCCAGTTTACGTTGCCCTTCAAATCATCCAGTTCTGTGTAAGTTGTCCACGATTACATCTCTAAGAATGCGGGCTCATCACGCCTCTTCCTAAGTCCTCATTCTCCCACATAAACCGAGGCATGAGTCACTTGTGTCAACTGGTGAATCGTATATGATATTCTGAATTCCCATGCTAATGTGTGCGAAGATGAGACCTAGTCATGACGGTGCACCAGTCCATCTCATCTTAGTGTGTTTACAGGCATGCTAGTACAGAAAAATTTCTTGTATATACTCTATGAAATGGCGTCTGCATGACGGGGAGAAAATTCAAATGTCCCTTCTTTATCTCTTTATAAGAGAAATTCCTCATTTTGAGTACTTCAACATCTACAACAAGTGCGTGCTTTACTATACCATCCTGACTGTTCCTACACTGTTATAATCCTGTATTTCTTCTGACTCGTTAAAATTCTTTGAAAAATTATATATCATCATTACTACGATGCCCTTTACTTTCTACAATTACCTTTACCTTTATATATTGTTC
>JAUTXX010531324.1:0-10992 GCA_032273605.1 Panulirus laevicauda | reverse complement strand
GGAGGGAGTTCGTCACTGGTGGGTCCCCATCTCCAGTAATTTAGGGGAGGGGGGGACTTCTACACTGGTCGGTCCCCATCTCCTATACTGAGCTACGAGGGAGTTTGACACTGTTGGGTCCCATCTTCTGTACAGAACAGGGGAAGAGCTCTACATTGATGGGTTCCCATCTCCTGTAATGTATGGGATGGGAGTTCTACATAGATGAGTCCCCATCTCTTGTGTTCTATGGAGATGGAGTTCTACACTGTTGGGTCCCCATCTCCTGTACTGTACGGTAAGGGACCTTAAGGTTGCCATCTTTTGCACCGCACGAGAAGCGAGTTCTACACTGGTGGGTCCCATCTTCTGTATATTACAGGAAGAAAGTTCTACATTGATGGGTCCTTATCTCCTCTACTTTATGGGAAGGTGGTTCTACACTGATGAATCCCCATTTCTTGTGCTGGATGGGGAGGGAGTTCTACACTGATGGGTCCCCTTCTCTTGTACTGTACGGTGAAGGAGTTCAAAATCTGTGGTTCGCTATCTCTTGTTTTGTAGGTGAAGTGAGTTTCACACGGGTGAGACCCCATCTCCTGTACTGTACGGGGAAGGAGTTTTACGATAGTGGTGTTTCATGTACTACAGTGTGCGAGGAGGGAGTTCTACAGTGGTGGGACCCTATCTCCTGTATTGTAGAAGATGGAGTTCTACACTAGTGGGTCAATATCTCCAGTACTGTATGAGGATGGAGCTTTACACTTGTTTGTCCTCGTCTCCTGTACTGTATGGGGATGGATTATTTCTACACTGGTGGGTCCCTCCTGTACTGTAAGGGAGGGAGTTCTACACTGGTGCGTTCCCATCTCCTGTAATGTTTGGGGAGTGAGTTTTACACTGGTGGGTATCTCCTCTACTGTAAGGGAGGGAGTTCTTCACTGGTGGGTCCCCATCTCCTGTACAGTGAGGTGAGGGAAATCTTCAGTGATGGGTGTTCATCTCCTATCCTGTCGGGTAGAGAGTTCATCACAGGTGGATCCCCATCTCCTGTACTGTATGGGAAGGGAGTGTTACAATGGTGGTTTCCCCATTTCCTGTACTGAAGTGGATGGAGTCCTATACTTGTGGGTCCCCATCTCCTGTACGATACGAGAAGAGAGTTCTACACTGGTGGCTCCCCATATCCTGCAGTGTGCAAGGAGGGAAGTCTACACTGGTGGGCCTCATCTCCTGTATAGCAAAGGAAGAGCATTCTACAATGATGGGTCCCCATCTCCTGTACTGTATGGGGGAGGATTTTTATACTGATGAGTCCCATCTTTTGTGCTCCATGGGGAGAGAGTTCTACACTGGTGGGTCCCCATCTCCTTACTGAACGATAAGGGAGTTCAAAACCTGTGGATCGCCATCTCTTTACTGTATATGAAGGGAGTTTTACACAGGTGGGTCCCCATCTCCTGTACCGTACGGGGAGGGAGTTCTACACTGGTGAGTCCATCTCCATTACGATACGTAGAGGGAATTCTACACTGGTTTCTCCCAATCTCCTGTTCTATGAGAGGAAGGAATTCTACACTGGTGCGTCCCAATCTCTTCTGATGTACGGATAGGGAGTTCTACACTGGTGCTTCTCTACTGTAATGTAGGAAAGGTAGTTCTTCACTGGTGGGTCACCTTCTCCTGTACTGTACGGGGAGGAAGTTCTTTAATAGTGGGTCCCCATTTTCTCCTCTGATCGGGCAGGGAGTTCTTCAGAGGTGGGTCCCCATGTCCTGTACTGTACGGGGAGGGAATTCTACATCGGTGGATTCCCTTCTCCTATGTTGTATGAAGAGGGAGTTCTACCCATCTGGGACCCTATCTCATGTAATGTATATGGAGGGAGTTCTACGTTGGTGTGTCCCAACCTCCTATAATCTACGGGGAGGGAGTTCTTCACTGGTGGATCCTCATATCCTGTAGTGTACGGGGAGGGAGTTCTACACTGGTGGGTCACCATCTGCTGTACTGTACTGGGAGGTAGATATCCACTGATGGGTCCCCGTCTCCTGTACTGTACATGGTGGGAGTTCTTTACAACTGGGTCACACACTCTTTTACTGTACGGGAGGGACTTCTACACTGATGGTTCGCCATCTCCTGTATTGTTCGAGGAAGGAGTTCTACATTGGAGGGTCACCATCTCCTCTGTACTGCACGGGGAGGAAGTTCTACACTGGTGGGTCCCCATCTCCAGTACCGGGGGAGGGGGGTCTACACTGGTGAATCTCTATCTCCTGCGCTATATGGGGAAGAGTTCTACACTGGTGAAGCTCTATCTCCTGTACTATATGGGGAGAGAGTTCTACACTGGTGAATCTCTATCTCCTGTGCTATATGGGGAAGAGTTCTACACTGGTGAAGCTCTATCTCCTGTGCTATATGGGGAAGAGTTCTACACTGGTGAAGCTCTATCTCCTGTACTATATGGGGAGAGAGTTCTACACTGGTGGGTAGCCATCTCCTGTACCGTACGAGATGGTTATTCACTGATGGGTCCCCATCTCCTGTTCTGTACAAAGAAGGAATTCTACACTGGTGGGTCTACATCTGTACTGTAAGGGGAGAGAGTTCTACATTGGTGGGTTCCCATATTCTGTACAGTACAGAGAGGGAGTTCTACACTTGTGGGTCCCCATTTCTTGTGCTGTATAGGGTGGGAGTTCTACACTGGTAGGTCCCTATCTCCTGTACCGTGCAAGGATGGAGTTCTACACTGGTGCGTCCCATCCTCTGCACAGTATGTGAAGAGAGTTCTACAGTGATGGGTCATCATCTCCTGTGCTGTACGGTGAGGGAGTTCAACACCTAGGATTCGCCATCTCCTATAGTGTTCGTAGAGAGAGTTCTACATCTCCTACACTGTACGGGGACGGAGTTCTAAACTGGTTGGTCGTCACATCCTGTGCTATAAGGGATGGGAGTTCTATACTGGTGGGTCCCCATCTCTTGTGTTGTACGGGGAGAAATGTTGTACACAGGTGGGACCCCATCTCCTGTGCTGTATAGGGAGGGAGTTGTGTACTGGTGGGTCCCCATCTCCTGTTCTGTACGAAGGAGTTCTACGGTGCTGGATCCTCATCACTTATATTTTACGGGGAGGGAGTTCTACATTTGTGTGTCCCCCATCTCTTGTGCTGCACGGGAAGGGGTGTTGTGCTCTGGTTGGCTCCCATCTCCTGGTGGTCTTGCTGCCTCCTAAAACTGGTGATATTGCTGCCTATCAACACTGGTCGCCATGCTGCCTCCCAACACTGGTAGTTATGCTGCTTCCGGGGAGTGATGGTCCAGTGCCACCCAACATGGGTGGTCACGCTACCCCCCAGCACTGGCAGTCAAGCTGCCTCACAATACTGGCGGTCATACTACCTCCCAACACTGTTAGTCATGCTGCCTGCCAGCACTGATGGTCACACTGCCTTCTAGTAATTGTAGTCATATTGCGTCCCAACACTGGCGATCATGCTACCTGTCAACACTGGCGGTCATGCTACCTGTCAACACTGGCGGTCATGCTACAGATCAGCACTCTTAGTCATGCTGCCTATCAACACTGATAGTCATGCTACCTTTCAACACTGCTAATCATGCGGTCTTCCAACACTTGTGGTCATGCTGCCTCTAACACTGGTGATCTTGCTGCCTACCAACAATGGTAGCCATGCTGCCTCCCAACACTGGTGACTAAGTTGCTTCCAAACATTGGTGGTTATGCTGCCGCCCAACATTGGTGGTCACACTACCTCTCTGAACTGTTAGCCATGCTGCCTCCTAGTACAGATCGTCATGCTACCTCCCAACAGTAGCGGTCATGTGCCCTCCCAACACTGGTAGTCATGCTGCCTAGCAACACTGATATTCAAAGTTCCTTACAACACTAGTAGTCATGCTACTTCTCAACTTTGGTTGTCATGCTGCCTCCAACACTGGTAGTGATACTGCTCCCCAACACTGATAGTCATGCTGCCTCCCAGCACCATTAGTCATGCTACCTTTCAACACTGGTGGTCATGCTGCCTCCCAACACTAAATGTCATGCTACTTCCGTAAACTTGTGGTCATGCTGCTTCCCAACACTGCTGGTCATGCTATATTATAACACATTCATGCTGCCACCCAACACTGGTGGTCTTCCTAACTTCCAACAATGGTGGTCATGATACCTCCCGACATTGATGCATTTCATCGCTAGTGGTCATGTTAACTCCCAACACTGATGGTCATGCATCTCCCAACACTGGTGGTCATGCTGCCTCACAACACTAGTGGTCATGATACCTCCCAGCATTGATACTCATGATGCATTTCATCGCTGGTGGTCATGTTGCCTCCCAACACTGGTGGTCATACATCCTTCCAACACTGGTGGTCATTCTGCCAACCAAGAAGTGTTCTCATGTTGCCTCTGAACACTGATGGTCATGCTACTTCACAACACTGGTGGTCATTCTGACTCCCAGCACTGGTGATTATGCTACCTCCCAAAACTGGTGGTCTTGTAATCTCACAAAACTAGTAGACATGCTGCCTAGCAGAGCTGGGTCATACTGCAAACCAATACTGGTAGTCATGCTGCCTCCCATCAAATGTGTCCATGCTACCTCCCAACACTGGTGGTCATGTTGTCTCCTAACACTGGTGGTCATGCAATATCCAGACCCTGCTGGTCATGCTTCCTTCCAGCACTGGTGGTCATAATGCCTTCTGATACTGGCGGTCATGCTACCTGTCAACACAGGTCGTCATGTTATCTCCCAGCACTGTCAGTCATGCTGCCTGCCAACAATGGTGCTCATGCTACCTCCCAACAATGGCGGTCTTGCTGGCTCCTAACTCCAGTGATCTTGCTGCCTACCAACACTGGTATGCATGCTTCATCCCAGCACTGATGGATATGATGCTTCCAAACACTGGTGGTCCTGCTTCCACCCAACACTGGTGGTCACTCTATCTCCCAGCACTGGCAGTCATGCTCCCTCTTAACACTCGAGGTCATGCTGTCTACCAATAGTGATAGTTATGGTACCTTCCAACACTGGTAGTCATGCTGCTTCCAACACTTGTGGTCATCCTGCCTCCTGACAATGGTGGTCATGCTGTCTCCCATCACTGGTGGTCATGCTGCTTCCCAACACTGGCGGTTATGTTGCCTCCCAACACTGTTAGACTTGCTTCCTCCAAAAAATGGGTCATTCTGCCTCCCTACACTGGCAATCATGCTGCCTAGCAACACTGGTAGTCATGCTACCTCTCAACACTAGATATCATGCTCCCTTCAAAACTGGTGGTCATGCTGCTCAACAACACTTATAGTCATGCTGCCTCCAAACACTGTTAGTCATGCCGCCTTTCATCACTGGTGGTCATGCTGCCTCCCAACACTAGTTGTCATGCTGCTTCCTTAAACTGGTTGTCTTGCTGCTTCTCACCACTGCTGGTCATTACAACACCGGTAGTCATGCTGCCTCCCAGCGCTGGTGGTCTTGCTGCCTGCCATTACTGGTGGTCATGCTACCTTCCAACGCTGGTGGTCATACAACCCTCCAACACAGGTGGTCATGATACCTTCCAATCTTGGTTGTCATGCTGCCTACCAACACTGGTGGTCGTGCTACTTACTATTACTGATGGTCATGCTGCCTCCCAACACTGTCCTCCCAACACTGTCCTCCCAACACTGGTAATCATGCTTTCCCAACACTTGTGGTCATGCTAACTGCCAACACTGATAGTCATGGTACCTTCCAACACTAGTAGTCATGTAACCTCCAAATATTGGTAGCCATACCAACTCCTAAGAATGGTGGTCATGCTACCTCTCAGCACTGGTGGTCATGCTGCTTCTCAACACTAGCGGTTATGCTGCCTCTCATCACTGTTGGTCTTGCTTCTTCCAAGCAATTGTAGTTATGCTGCCTCCCAACACTGTTGGTCATGCTGCCTCGCAACACTGGTGTCATGCTACCTCTCAACACTGGTTGTCATGCTGCCTCCCAACACTGGTAGTCATGCTGCCTTTTAACACTGGTGGTCTTGCTGCCTCCCGACAGTGATCGTCATGCATCCATCCAACACTGGTTTAAATGATACCTCCCAACCTTGGTGGTCGTGCTGCCTACCAACACTGGCAGTCATTCTACATCCCAACGCTAGTGATCATTTTGCTTCCCAACACTGGTGGTCTTGTAATCTCACAACAGTGGTAGGCATGCTACCTTCCAATACTGTGGTCCCTGATCATGCTGCCTTCTAACACTAGCATTCATCCTGCATCCAAACCCTGCTTGTCATGCTGCCTCCCAGCAATGGTGGTCGTACTGCCTTCCAGTACTTGTGGTCATGCTGCCTCCTAACAGTGCGGTCCTCCTACCTACCAGCACTGTAGATCATGCTGCCTACCAATACTGATAGTCGTGCTACCTCCCAACACTGTTAATCTTTCTGTCTACCAACACTGGTAGTCATCCTGCGTCCTAACACTGGTGATCTTCCTACCTACCAACATTGGTAGTCATGCTACCTCCTAACACTGATAGTCATGCTGCCTCCCAACAATGGCGGTCATGCTCCCTCCCAACACTAATGGACATGCTGCCTATCAACAGTGACAGCCATGGAGCTTCCAACACTGGTAATCATGCTACCTCCAAATACTTGTGGTCATACTGCCTCCTAGCAGTGGTGGTCATGCTACCTCCCAACACGGGTAGTCATGCTGCCTCCTATCACTAGCGGTTAGGTTTGCCTCCCAACACTGTTGATATTGCTTCCTCCGAACAATGGTAGTCATGGTGCCTCCTAACACTAGTGGTCATGCTGCGTTGCAACACTGGTAGTCATTGCTATCTCTCAACACTTTTTGTTATGCTGTCTCGCAACACTGGTGGTCATGCTGCTCCCCAACACTGATAGTCATGCTGTCTTCCAACACTGTTAGTCATGCTGCATTTCGACACTGGTGGTCATGCAGCCTCCCAGCACTAGTTGTCATGCTGCTTCCCTAAACTGGTGATCATGCTGCTTCGCAACACTGCTGCCTCCCATCATTGGTGGTCATGCTACCTCCCAGGACTGTTAGTCACGCTACTTCCCAACACTGGTGTCCATGCTACCTCCCAACACTGGTGGTAATGTTGCCTCTCATCGCTGGGGGTCATGTCACCTTCCAACACTGGTGGTCATGCAACTTACCAACACTGGTAATCATGTTGCCTCCCAACACTGGAGGTCATCCTGCCTACCAACAATGGTTGTTATGTTACCTCCGAACACTGGTGGTCTTGCTACCTCCCAACACTGGCGGTCATTCTGACCCCCATCACTGGTGACTATGCTACCTCCCTACACTGGTGATCTTGTAATCTCAAAACAATGGTAATCTTGCTGCCTCCCAACGCTGTTGGTCATGCTGCCTACCAGTACTTGTAGTCATGCTGCCTCCCAGCACCGGTGTCCATGATACCTCCCAACACTGGTGGTAATACTGCATCCTAACACTGGTGGTCATGATACATCCAAACCCTGCTGATCGTGCTTCCTCCCAGCACTGGCGGTCATACTGCCTTCAAATACTGGAGGACATGTTGCTTCTCAACACTGCTGGTCATGCTAAATCATAACATTGGTAGTCATACTGCCTCCCAACATTGGCTGTCTTGCTGCCTCCCATCTTTGGTGGTCATGCTTCCTCCCAATACTGTTGGATAATGCTGTCTCCCAACAATGGTAGTCATGCTGCCTCCCAACACTGGTGGTCATCCCACCTTACAACACTGGTGGTCTTGTAATATCACACCATTGTTAATCATGCTGTCTCCCAGCACTAGTGGTCACGCTGCCTCTTAACACAGGTGATGTTTTTGCCTGCCAACACTGGTAGAAATGCTACCTCCCACCAGTGATAGTCATGCTGCCTCGCAACACTAGTGGTTTTGTTGCTTCCAAAGAAATTGGTCCTACTACCGCCCATCACTGGTGGTCACGCTACCTCCCAACACTGGTCGTCATGTTGCTTCTCAGCACTGGCGATTATGTTGCCTCCCAACACTGCTGGTCTTGTTTCCTCCCAACAATGGTGGTTATGCTGCCTCCCAAAACTGGTGGTCATGCTGCCTCGCAACACTAGTGGTCATGCTACCTCTCAACAATGGTAGTCATGCTGCCTCCCGACACTGGTGTTCATGCTGCTCCCCAACACTGATAGTCATGCTGCCTTCCAGCACTGTTAGTCATGCTACCTTTCAACGCTGGTTGTCTTGCTGCCTCCCAACATTAGTGGTCATGCATCCTCTCAACACTAGTGGTCATGATACCTCCCAACCTTGGTGGTCATGCGGCCTACCAACACTGGTGGTCATGCGGCCTACCAACACTGGTGATCATGCTACCTCCAAACATTGGTAATCATGTTGCCTCCCAACACCGGTGACCTTCCAACAGTGGTGATCTTGTAGTCTCCCAACACTGGGAGTCATGCTGCCTTCCAACATTGGTGTCCATAATACCCTAGAAACACTGCTGGTCATGCTGCCTCCTAATGCTGGTGGTCATGCTACATCCAAATCCTGCTTGTCATGCTGCCTCCCAACACTGGCCATGCTTCCTTCCAATACTAGTGGTCATGCTGCCTCCCAGTACTGGCGGTTATGCTGTCCCGTTGGCGGTCCCGTTGCCTACCAGCACTCCCAACCCTGTTAGTCTTCCGGTCTTCCAACACCAGTGATTGTGCTGCCTCTTAACACTGGTGATCTCCCTACCTACCAACACTGGTAGTAATGCTACCTCCCAACACTGATAGTCATGCTACCTCCCAACACGGTTGGTCTTTCTGTCTCTCAACACTGGTGGTCATACTGCCTCCTAACACTGGTGATCTTGCTGCCTACCAACACTGGTAGTAATGCAACCACCCAGCACTGTTAGTTATGCTGCCTCCCAACACTGGTGGTTATGGTGCCTCTAAACACTGGTGGTCCTGCTGCCGCCTAGCGCTGGTTGTCACGTTGACTCCCAGCACTGGCAGTCATGCTGCCTCCCAGTACTGGTGGTCATGCTACCTCCCAACAATGGCGGCTATGCTCCCTCCCAACACTGCTGGTCATGCTATATCTTAACACTGGTAGTCGTGTTGCTTTCCAACACTGGTGGTCAATATGACTCCCAACACTGGTGGTCATGCTATCTCCCTGCACTGGTAGTCTTGTAATCTCAAAACACTGGTAGTCTTGCTGCCTCCCAACGCTGTTGGTAATGCCGCTTACCAATATTGGTAGTCATGCCGCCTCCCAACACTAGTGTCCATGCTACCCCCCAACACTGGTGGTAATGTTGCCTCTCAACACTGCTGGTGGTTATGCTGCTCCCCAACATTGATATTCATTCTGCCTCCCAACACTGTTAGCAATGCTGCCTTTCAACACTGGTGGTCATGCAGCCTCCAAGCACTAGTTGTCATGCTGCTTCCCTAAACTGGTGGTCATGTTGCTTCCTAACACTGCTGGTCATGCTGTATCATAACACTGGTAGTTATGTTGCCTCCCAACACTGGTAGTCTTGATACCTCCCAACGCTGTTGGTCATGCTGTCTACCAATACTGGTAGTCATGCTGCCTCCCAACATGGGTGTCCATGCTACCATCAACACTGGTAGTAATGCTGCCTCCGAACACTGGTGGTCATGATACATCCAAACTCTGCTGACCATGCTTCCTCCCAGCCCTGGTGGTCATACTGCCTTCCAATACTGGGGGTCGTGCTACCTCCCAACACTGGCGGTCACGCTACCTGTCAACACTGGCGGTCATGCTACCTACCAGCACTGTTAGTCATGGTGTCTGCTAACACTAATAGTCATGCAACCTCCCAACACTGTTAGCCATGCTGTCTCCCAGCACTGGTGGTCATGCTGCCTTCAAACAAGAGTGATCTTGCTGCCTACCATCGCTGGTAGTCATGTTACCTCCCAAAACTGGTAGTCATTCTGCCTCCCAACACTGGTAGTCATGTTACCTCCCAAAACTGGTAGTCATTCTGCCTCCCAACACTGGTGGTTATGTTGTTTCTAAATGCTGGTAGCCCTGCTGCCGCCCAACACTGGTAGTCACGCTACCTCCCAGCACTGGTAGTCATGCTGCCTCCCGTTGCTGGCGGTCATGATGTCTTCCAACACTTGTGGTCATGCAACCTCCCAACACTGGTAGTCATGCTGCCTCCGAACCTTGGTGGCCATGGTACCTCTCAATACTGGCGGTCATGCCACCTCCCAACACTGATAGTCATGATTCCTCCCAAAACTATTGGTTATGCTGCTTATCAACACTAGTGGTCATGCTGCCTCCCAACACCGGTGGTCATGCTGCCTCCCAACACTTGTATTCAGGGGGTACATCACAACAAAGGCGGAGATGCCTCACAACACAGGAGGTGGTACCTCAGAACACAGGACGTTATCTCACAACACGGAAGGTGGTAGCTCACAACACAAGCGATGTTGCCTCACAACACCCAAGGTTGTACCTCACAACACAGATCGTGATACCTTACAACACAGGAGGTGGCACCTCACAATACAGAAGGTGGCACCTCACAATACAGAAGGTGGCACCTCACAATACAGAAGATGGTACTTTATAATATGATAGGTAGTACCACAAAACACAGGAAGAGATACCTCAGAACACAGAAGGTGGTGCCTCCTAACACAGCACGAGGAGACAAGTCACAACACAGGAAATACATCACAACAAAGGGAGAGGTACCTCACAAAACAGAAGATACTTCATAATATTAGAGGTGCCATCCAATAACACAGGAGGAGGTACTTTACAACATACGAGGAAGCACCTCACAACAGAGGAAGAGGTACCTCACAACACAGAAGGAGGTACCTCACAACACAGCAGTAAGTACCTCAGAATACAGGAGGAGGTACCTCACAACATAGCAGTAAGTATCACATGATACAGGAGGAGG
>JAUTXX010531313.1:0-10992 GCA_032273605.1 Panulirus laevicauda | reverse complement strand
GTACATCACTATGTTTTATGGCTAAGACAGTTAGTCACTCAGTTCATGTTTGTAATTCGGTATGTCTAATAGCTATGACGATGAGTCATGTAGACTATATTTGTAAATCACTATGTCTCATGTCTATGATAGTGAGCTACTCTGTATGTTTGTAAATAACTATACCATATGGCTATGACAATCAGTTACTCAGTGTATGCATGAAAATCACTATGTCTCATGGCCATGACAGTGAGTCAATCTGTGTATGCTTGTATGCTTGTTAATCACTATGTGTTATGGTTATGCTAGTGAGTCACTCAGTGTAAGCTTTAAATCCCTATGTCTTACGGCTATGACAGAGAGTCACTCACTGTATTTTTGCAAATCATTGTCTTTTGGATATGTCAGTGATTCACTCTGTATTTTTTAAAGAATCACTATGTCTTATGGCTACGACAGTCACTCAGTGTATGCCTGTAAATCACTTTGTATTTGGGATATGACAGTGAGTCTCAGTTTATGTCTTTAAATAATTATGTCTTATGGCTATGACAGTGAGTTACTTAGTGTATGTTTGTTAATCACTATATCTTGAGGCTATGACAGTGAGCACTTAGTGCATACTTGTAAATCACTATGACTTAAGGCTATGACAGTGAAATACTCAGTGTATGTTTGTAAATGACTGTGTTATATCTATGACAATGAGTCCCTCAGCGTATGTTTTTAAATCATTATGTCTTATGGTTATGACAGTGAGTCACTCCGTGTATCTTTGTAAATCACTATGTCTTATGGCTATGACAGTCACTCACTGTATGTTTGTAAATCACTATATCTTATAGCTAAGCCAGTGAGTCACTGAATGTATGTTTGTAAAACTGTATGTCTAATTGGCTATGACAGTGAGTCTCACAGTGTATGTTTGTAAATTACTATGTCTTATGGCTAAGACAGTGAGTCACTCAGTGTATGTAAATCTCTATGTCTTATGGCTATGACAGTGAGTCACTTCTGTATGTTAGTAAATCACTGCCTTATGGCTATGACAGAAAATCACTCAGTGGATATTAGTAAATCACCATGTCTTATGGCTATGACAGTATGTCAATGTATGTTTGTAGATCATTGTCTTTCGGCTATGACTGTGAGTCGCTCAGTGTATGTTTGTAAATCGCTATGTCTTATGGGTATTACAGTGAGTCACTGAATGTGTGTTTCTAAATCTCTATGTCTTATGTCTATGACAGTGATTCAATCAGTGTATTTTTGTAAATCACCATGTTTTTTGGTTATGACATTGAATCAGTCAGTATATGGTTGCAATCACCATGTCTTAAGGCTATGAAGGTGCCACTCAAAGTATGTATGTAAATCACTGTGTCTTATGGCTAATTCAGTGAGTCACTGAATGTTTTCTTGTAAAACTCTATGTCTTATGGCTCCTCAAAGTATTTATGTAAATCACTTTGTCTTATGGATATCTCAGTGAGTCACTGAATGTCTGCTTTTAAAACTGCATGTCTTATGGCTATGACAATGATTCACTCAGTGCATTTTTGCAAAACACTAAGTCTTATGGCCATGCCAGTAAGTCAGTTGGTGTAAGTTTGTAAATTAATAAGTATTATGGCTATGAAAGTGAGTCTCACAGTGTATGTGTGTAAATCACTATGTCTTATAGCTATGAGAGTGAGTTACTCAGTGTATGTTTGTAAATCTCTATGTATGAAGGCTATAACAGTGAGTTACTCAGTGTATCTTTGTAAATCATTATGTCTTATGGCTATGACATTGAGTCATTCAGTGTATGATTGTAAATCACTATGTCTTAAGGCTATGACAGTGTGTCGCTCAGTGTAAGTTTGTAAATCAATTTGTCCAATATCTGTGACAATGAGTCACTCAGTATATGTTTTAAATCACTATGTCTTATGGGTATGACAATGAGTCACTTACTGTACGTTTGGAAATCACTGTCTTATGGCTATGACAGTGAGTCACTCATTGTATATTTGTAAATCACTATGTCTTATGGCTATGGCAGTGAGTTACTCTGTATGTTCGTTGATCACTGTTTTGTGGCTATGACAGCGAATCACTTAGTGTATATTTGTAAATCGCCATGTGTTATGGCTGTGACAGTTTGTTACTCAGTGTATGTTTGTTAATCACTACGTAATATGGCTATGACAGTGAGTTACTCAGTGTATATTTGTCAATCTCTGTGTAGTATGGCTATGACAGTGAATCAGTTAGTGTATTTTTGTAATTTACTATATCTTAAGGCTATGAAAGTGAGCCATTCAGTGTATGTATATAAATCACTATGCCTTATAGCTATTACAGTGAGTCATTGAGTGTGTGTTTTTAAAACTCTTTCTTATGGCTATGACAGTAATTCACTCGGTGTATCTTTCCAAACACTGTGTCTTATGGCTATGACAATGAGTCACTCAGTGAATTTTTTGTAAATCACTATATCTTATGGCACTGAGAGTGAGCACTCAATATATGTTTGTAAATTACTCTGTGTTATGGCTCGGACAGTGGGTCACTCAATGCATGTTTGTAAATCACTATGTCTTTTGGCTATAAATGTGAGGCACTCAGTGTATGTTTTTAAAGCACTATGTCTTATGGCTATGACGGTGAATCACTCAGCGTATGTTTGCAACTTACTCAGTGTATGTTTCTACATCACTATGTCGTAAGGCTATGACTGTGAGTCACGCAATGTTTAATTGTAAATCACTATACATTATGGCTACGACAGTGAATCACTTAGAGTACATTATTATACCATTATGTCTTATGGTTATGACACTGAGGCCCTCAGTGTATGTTTTTAAATCACTATTTCTATTGCTATAAGAGCGAGTCACTCTGAGCTTGTTTGTAACTCACTATGTCTTATGGCAATGACAGTGAGTCACTCACTGTATGTTTGCAAATCATTATGTGTTATGGCTATGACAGTGAATCACTCAGTATATGTTTGTAAACCACTATATCTTATGGCTTTGACAGTAAGTCACCTAGTGTATGTTTGTAAATCACCATGTCTTATGGCTATCATAGTCAATCACTCAGTGTATGTTTGTAAATGAGTATGCATTACGGCAATTACAGTGAGTCACTCAATGTATTTTTATAAACCATTATGTCTCATGGGTATGTCAGTGAGTCACTCAGTGTATGGTTGTAAATCGCTATGTCTTATGGCTGTGACAGTGAGGCACTCAGTGTATGTTTTAAACTCACTATGTCTCATGGCCATTATAGTTAGTCACTCAGTGTATATTTGTAAATCACTATGTGTTATGGCTATGAGGGTGAGTCAGTCAGTGTATGTCTGAAAATCATTATGTCTTAAGGATATGACAGAGTTTCACTCAGTGCGTATTTGTAAATCACTGTCTTTTGTGTATGACAGTGAGTCAATCAGGGAATGTTTCCATATCACTGTTTATTATGGCTATGACAGTAAATCACTCAGTCTATGCTTGTAAATGAATATTTCCTAAGGCTATACGGTGACTCACTCCGTGTGTGCTTTTTAAATCACTATGTCTTATGGTTATGACAGGAAGTCACTGAGTGTATGCTTCTAAATTACTATGTCTTATGCCCATGACTGTGAGTCACTCGGTGTATATTTGTAAATAAATGTGTCTTATGGCTAGAGCAGTGAGTCAGTATATGTTTGTAAATCATTATATCGTAAGGCTATGACATGAGTCACTCAGTGTATGTTTATAAATCAGAATGTATTATGTCTAGGACAGTGAGTCACTGAGTGTATATCTATAAATCATTATTTCTTATGGCTATGACATTGAGTCACTCAGTATATGTTTGTAAATCACTATGTCGTATAGATATGTCAGTGAGTCACTCAGTGTATGTTTGCAAATCACTATACCTTATTGCCATGATAGTTAGTCACTCAGTGTATCTTTTAAAATCACTATGTGTGTGACTTTGAGAATGAGTCACTCAGTGAATATTTGTAAATCACTATGTCTTAAGGCTATGACAGTGAGTCACTCAGTATATATTTGTAAATCGATCTTTTTTGGCTATGACAGTGAGTCACTCAGTGTATATTTGTAAATAGCTCTTATTGCTATGACAGTAAGTCACACAGTGTTTCCATACAAATCACTATGTTTTACGGCTGCGACAGAGAGTCACTCATTGAGTGAAATATGATTCATTGTCTTACGGCTACAAATTTGAGTCAATTAGTGTATGTTTGTAAATTACTATGTCCTATGTGTCTGGCAGTGCATCACGAAGTTTATGCTTGTAAATCACTATATTTTCTGTCTATAACAGTAAGTCACTTAGTGTAAGCTTATAAATCACTATGTGTTATGGCTATGGCAGTGAGTCACTCACGTTATGTTTGTAAATCATTATGTCTCATGGCTAAGAGAGTGGGTCACTCAGTGTATTTTTGTAAATCAGTATGTCTTATGGCTATGACATTGATTCACTCAGTGTAAGTTTGTAAATCAGTATGTCTCATGGATATGACAGTGAGTCACTCAGTACATATTTGTAAATCACGATGTCTTATGGGTATTACATTGATTTTCTCTGTATGTTTGTAAATCACTATGTCTTATGGCTATGACAGTGTCACTCAGTGTATGTATGTAAATTACTATGTGCTATTACCATGACAATGGGTCACTAAGTGTATTTTTGTAAATCACTATGTCTTATGGCTATGGCAGTGAGTCAATCAGTGATTGTTTGTTAATCACTATGTTCGTAAATCGGTATGTCTAATGGCTATGACAGTGAGTCATTGTATCTTTGTAAATCACTATGTCTTAAGTTTAACTTTATAAATCATCATATCTAATGGATATGACAGTGAGTTACTCGTTATGTTTGTAAATCACTTTATTATGGCAATGAGAGTGAGTCACTCAGTGTATTTTTGTGAATCACAATGTCTTCTGGCTATGACATTGTGTCACTCAGTGTATGTTTGTAAATCACTATGTCTTATGGCTATGACAGTGAGTCGGTCAGTTTATATTTGTAAATCGTTATATGTTATTGCTATGATGGTGAATCACTCACTGTATGGTTGCAAATCACTATTTCAAGAGGCTATGAAAGTAACTCAATCAGTGTATGTATGTAAATCACTATGTCTTATGGCTATTACAGTGAGTCACTGAATGTCTGTTTGGAAAATTCTATGTCTTATGGCTGTGACAGTGATTCACTTAGTGCATGTCTTATGGCTATGACAGTGAGTCACTCAGTGAGTATTTGTAAATCACCAAGTCTTATGAGTATGAGAGTGAGTCTATTAGTGTATGTTTGTAAATCACTATGTCCTTTGGGTATGAGAGTGAGTCACTCAGTGTATACTTGTAATTCACTATGTCTTATGGCTATGATAGTGAATTACTCTGTATGTTTTTAAATCACTGTGTCTTATTGCTATGACAGTGAGTAACTAATTGTATGTTTGTAAATCACTATGTCTTTTGTCTATGATAGCGAGTTACTCACTGCATATTTGTAAATCACTCTATCTAATGGTTATGACAGTGAGTCACTCAGTGCATGTTCGTAGATCACTACGTCTTGTGGCAATGACAATGAGTCTCTCAATGTATATTTGTATATCACTATGTGTTATGGCTATTACATCGAGCCACACAGTGTATGTTTTTAAATCACTGTGTTATATGTATTACAGTTAGTCATTCAGTGTTTGTAAATCACTATGTCCTATGGATATGACAGTGAGTCACTCAGTGTATGTTTGTGAATCACTGTGTCTTGTGGCTATGACAGTGACTCACTCGATACTTGTATATCACTATGTCTAATGGCTGTAACAGTGACTCACTCTATATTTGTAAATCACTTTGATAGTGAGTTACTCTATGTTTCAAAATCACAATGTTTTATAGCTATAACAATGAGTTAATTGGTGTATGTTTGTAAATCAGTATGTCTTATGGCTATGAAAGTGAATTATTCAGTGTATGTTTGTAAACCACTATGTCTTATGGCTATGACAATGAGTCACTCAGTGTATGTTTGTGCTATTGCTCTGACAGTGAGCTACTCTGTGTATGTTTGTACATCAATATGTATGTTTGTAAATATCTATGTCTTTTGGCTATGTCTGTGAGTCAATTATTGTATGTTTTTACATCACTATGTCTTATGGCTATAAAACCGAGCCACTCATTCAATGTATGTACATCACTATATCTTATGGCTATGACAGTGAGTCACTCAGTCTATGTTTGTAAATCACTATGTTTTATGGATATGATAGTGAGTAACTCAGTGTATATTTGTAAATCCCTATGTCTGAAGGCTCTCACAGTGAGTCATTCAGTGTAAGTTTGTAAATCACTATGTCTTATGGCTATGACTGTGAATCACTGATTGTATGTTTGGAAATTACTATGTCTTATGACTATGACAGTTAATGACTCGGGTTATGATTGTATATCACTATGTCTTATGGCTATGACAGCGAGTCACTCAGTGTAGGTTTGTAAATCACTATGTCCTATGGCTATGACAGTGAGTCACTTTATATTTGTATATCACTATTGCTTATGGCTATGCCAGTGAGTCACTCAGTGAATATTTGTAAATCACCAAGTCATTATGGTTATGAAAGTGAGTCTCTCAGTGTATGTTTGTCAATCGCTATGTCCTTTGGCTATGATAGTGAGTCACTCAGTGTATGTTATTTAAGTCACTATGTCCTATGGCTTTGACAGTGAGTCACTCAGTGTATGTTTGTAAATCACTATGGCTTTTGGCTATGACAGTGATTAACTCTTTATCTGTATATCACTATGTCTTATGGCTATGACAGTGACTCACTCTACATTTGTATATCACTATGTCTCATGGTTATGGGAGTAAGTCAGTGTATGTTTGTAAATCACTATATCTTATGGCTATGACAGTGATTGTCTCAGTGCATGTTTGTAAATCACTATATCTTATCGGTATGACAGTGAGTCACTTAGTGTATGCTTGTAATTCACTGTGTCTTATGACTATGACAGTGAGTTTCTCTATGTTTTTGAATTCCTATGTTTACTGGCTATGAAAGTGAATTACTTAGTGTATGTTTGAAAATCACTATGCATTATGGCTATGACAATGAGTCACTCAGTGTATGTTTGTAAATCATCATATGTTATTGCTCTGGCAGTGAGTCACTCTGTGTATGTTTGTACATCACTATGTGTTATGGCCATGACATTGGGTCATTCAATGTATGTTTGTAAATATCTATGTCTTATGACTTTGTCTGTGAATCACTTAGTGTATGTTTATAAATCACTATGTCTTATGACTTTAACACCGAGTCACTCACTGGATGTATGTAAATTACTATATCTTATGGCTACGACAGTGAATCACTCAGTCTATGTTTGTAAATCACTTTGCTTTTTGGCTCTGACAGTGAGTCACTCAGTTTATGTTTGTAAATTATTATATGTTATGGATAAGACAGTGAGTTAGTGTATAGCTGTAAATCCCTATGTCTGAAACCTATAAGAGTTATTCACTCAGTGTGTTTTTAAATTACTATGTTTTATGACTATGACAGCGAGTCACTCAGTGTATGTTTGTAAATCACTATCTCTTATGGCTATGACTGTGAATTACCCTTTATGTTTGTAAATCACTGTGTTATCGCAATGATAGTGAGTCACACAGTGCATATTTCTAAATCACTATATCTTATGGCTATGACAGCTTGTCACTCAGTGTATGTTTGTAAATCACTATGTGTTATGGCTCTGACAGTGAGTTATTCAGTGTATGTTTGTAAAGTGCTGTGTTATGGCTTTGACAGTGAGTCACTCACTATATGTTTGTAAATCACTATGTCTTATGGCTCTCTCAATGAGTCACTCAGTGTACGTTTGTAAAGCACAATGTCTTATGGCAATGACACTGAGTCACTCGGTGTATGTTTGTAAATTGGTATGTCTTATGGCTATGACCGTTAGTTACTCTTTATGGTTGCAAATCAATGTCTTATGGCTAAGACAGTGTGAGTCACATAGTGTATATTTGTAAATAGCCATGTCTTATGGCTATGGCAGTTAGTCACGCAGTGTATGTTTGTAAATCACTGTGTTATATGTGCATGAAAGTGAGTCACTCAGTGTATGTTTGTCAATCGGTATGCCATATGGCTATGACCGTGAGTTACTCTATGTTTTTAAGTCAGTATGTCTTATGGCTTTGAGAGTGAGTCACTCAGTGTATGTTTGAAAATCAGTATGACTTATGGCTATGGAAGTTAGTCACTCAGTGTATGTTTGTAAATCACTGTCTTATGGCTATGACTGAGTCCTTCATTGTATGTTTGTAAATGACTATGTTATATGGCAATGACAGAGAGTCACTGAGTGTATGCTTGTAAATCACTATGTCTTATGGCAATGACAGTGAGTCATTCAGCGGATGTTAATCAGTATGTCTTATGGCTGTGCCAGTGAGTCACTCAGTGTATGTTTGTAAATCACTATGCCTTTTGGCTATGTCAGTGTGTTACTCTGTATAATTGTAAATTACTGTTTTATGGCTATGACAGTGAGTCACTCAGAGTATGTTTTTAAATCACTATGTCCTATGGCTATGACAGTGAGTCACTTAGTCTATGCTTGTAAATCACTTTGACTTATGTCAACGACACTGAGCCACTTAGTGCAAGTTTGTAAATCACTATGTCTTATGGTTATGACAGTAAGTCAATCAGTGTATTCTTGTAAATCAGTATATGTTTTGGCTATGACAATGAGTCACTTATTATATGTTTTAAATCACTATGTGTTATGGCTATGACAATGAGTCACTCAGTATATGTTTGTAAATTATTATATGTTATGGCTATGACAGAAGGTCACTCACTGTATGTATGTAAATCACTAAGTCCTATGGCTATGACAGTGAGTCACTAAGTGTATGTTTGTAAATAACTATGTTTAATGGCTGTAACAGTGAGTCACTCAGTGTATGTTTGAAAATCTGTACATCTTATGGCTATGATAGTGAGTCACTGTATGATTATAAATGACAATGCCTTATATCCATGACAGTAATTTACTCTGCATATTTGTAAATCACTATGTCTCATGGCTATGAAAGTGAGTCACTCAGTGTGTGTTTGTAAACCACTATATCTTATGGCTATGACAGTGAGTCCCTTAGTGTATGTTTTTAATCATTGTGTCTTATGGCTATGACAGCTAGTCAATCAGGTTATGTTTGTAAATCACCAAATCTTATGTATATAACAGAGAGTTACTAACTGTATGTTTGTGAATCACTGTCTTATAGCTATGACTTTGAGTCACTCTGTGTATGTGTCTAAATCACTGTGCCTTATGGCTATGACAATGAGTTACTCTTTATGTCTGTAAATCACTTTGTCTCCTGGATCAAGTTGATTAATGCATGTTTGTAAATCACTACGTCCTATAGCTATGACAGAGTCACTTTCTGTATGATTGTAAATCACTATAACCTATGGCTGTGACAGTGAGTCACTCAGTATATGCTTGTAAATCACTATGTCTTATGGCTATGACACTGAGTCGCTCTGGGCAGGCTTGTCAATCACAATGCTTTAGGGCTATGACAGTTAGTCACTCAGTGTATGTTTCAAATCACTATGTCTTACGGATATGTCACAGAGTCACTCACTGTACGTTTGTAAATCATTATATGACATGTCTACGTCAGTGAGTCACTCAATGTATGTTTGTAAATCACTGTCTTATGGCAATGACAGTGAGTCTCCCAGAGTATGTTTGTAAAGCCTTATGTCTTTTGACTATGTCAGTGGGTCACTTATTGCATGTTTGGAAATCACTGTCTTATGGCTATGCCAGTAAGTCCCTCAGTGCAAGTTTGTCAATCACTATGTTGCATTGCTATGACAGTAAGTCACTTAGTGTATGCTTGTAATTCACTATGACTTATGGCTCTGACAGTGAGTCACTCAGTGTATGTTTGCATATCACTGTGTGTTATATCTATGAAAGTGAGTCAGTGTATGTTTGTAAATCACTATGTCTTATGGCTATGACAGTGAGCTACTCAGTGCATGATTGTATTTCAATGTGTCTTATGGCTATGATAGTGACTTACTCTATGTTTTTAAACCACTCTGACTTTTGGTTATGACAGTGAGTTATTCAGTGTGTGTTTGTAAATCTCTTTGTCTTATGTCATTGACAGTAAGTCACTCAGTGTATGTTTGTAAATCAGTATGTCTTATGGCTCAGTGAGTCGCTCAGTGTATGTTTGTAAATCAGTATGTCTTATGGCAATGACAGTGAGACACTCAGTGTATATTTGTAAATCACTATATCTTATGTTCTTATGTTTTTGACATTGAGTTACTCTTTATATTCGTTAATCACTATGTCTTATGGCAATGACAGAGAGTCACTCAGTCTATGATTGTAAATTAGTATGTCTTATGGATATGACATTGAGTTACACTTTATGTTTGTCAATCACTGTCTTATGGCTGTGACAGTGAGTCACACAGTGTATATTTGCAAATCATAATATTTTATGGCTATGACAGTGTGTCACACAGTGTATGTTTGCAAAACACTATGTCTTATAGCTATGACAGTGATTCACTCAGTGTATGCTTGTAATTCATTATGTCTTAATGCTATGATAGTGAGTTACTCTGTATGTTTGTAAATCACTATGTATTATGGCTATGACAGTGAGTCACTCAATGTGTGTTTGTAAATCACTATGTCTTATGTCTATGACAGTGAGTCACTCAGTGTATGTTTGTAAATCACTATGTATTTTGGCTATGACAGTGAGTCAATGACTGTATGTTTGTAAATCACTATGTTTTATATCTGTGACAGCAGATCACTCACCGTATATTTGTCAATCAGTAAATCACTATGTCTGATGGCTTTGACAGTGAGTCACTCAGTGTATGCTAGT
>JAUTXX010531303.1:0-10993 GCA_032273605.1 Panulirus laevicauda | reverse complement strand
GTCTGTTGTGGATGAGAGGGCTTGGGAAGTGAGTCATTTGTTGTTCGCTGATGATAAAGTGTTGGTGGCTGATTTGTGTGAGAAACTGCTTAAGTTGGCGTCTGAGTTTGGTAAAGTGTGTAAAAGAAGAAAGCCGAGAGTAAATGTGAATAAGAGCAAGGTTATTAGGTTCAGTAGGGTTGAGGGACAAGTTAACATTGGGAGGTAAGTTTGAATGGAGAAAAACTGGAGGAAGTAAAGTTTTGTAGATATCTGGGAGTGGATTTGGCTGCGGATGGAACCATGGAAGCGGAAGTGAGTCACAGGGTGGGGGAGGGGGTGAAGATTCTGGGAGCATTGAAGAATGTGTGGAAGGCAAGAACGTTATCTCGCAGAGCAAAAATGGGTATGTTTGAATGAATAGTGGTTCCAACAATGTTATGTGGTTGCAAGGCATGGGTTATAGATAGGATTGTGCGGAGGAGGGTGGATGTGTTGGAAATGAGATGTATGAGGACAATATTTGGTGTAAGATGGTTTGATCAAGTAAGCAATGAAAGGGTGAGAGAGATGTGTGGTAATGGAAAGAGTGTGGCTGAGAGAGCAGAACAGGGTGTATTGAAATGTTTTGGTCACATGGAGAGAATGAGTGAGGAAAGATTGACAAAGAGGATATATTTGTCAGAGGTGGAACGAACAAGGGGAAGTGGGAGACCACATTGGAGATGGAAGGATGGAGTGAGAAAGAGTTTGAGTGATCGGGGCCTGAAAATACAGGAGGGTGAAAGGCTTGCAAGGAATAAAGTGAATTGGAATGATGTGGTTTACCAGGGTTGATGTGCTGTCAATGGATTGAACCAGGGCATGTGAAGTGTCTGGGGTAAACCATGGAAAGTTCTGTGGGGCCTGGATGTGGAAAGAGAGCTGTGGTTTCGGTGCATCATACATGACAGCTAGAGACTGAGTGTGAACGAATGTGGCCTTTGTTGCGTTTTCCCAGCGCTACCTCGCGCGCACGTGGGGGTAGGGGGTGCCATTTCATCTGTGGCAGGGTGCCGGCAGGAATGGATGAAGTCAGCATGTATGAATATGTACATGTGTATGTATATATATATGTCTGTATGTATGTATGTATATGTATATGTATGTATACGTTGAAATGTATAGGTATGTATATGTGCGTGTGTGGACGTTTGTGTATACATTTATATGTGGGTGGGTTGGGCCATTCTTTTGTCTGTTTCCTTGTGAGAGACAATGACAAGGTATAATAAGAATAAGAAATATAATGATTTTAGTGACATTTGTAGTTTCATTGAAAACTTGAGTAGAACGCTGACATGTGAAAAGGCTACATTAAGATATTTAACTAATTTCCTGCACAATCCATACAGGTGAACGTGTACAAGCCTTGATGACCTGCCTCAAACTTGTGACTGCCTTGTTGGAATATAAAGAGTTTGTGTGGAAGCTGCAGCCATGGCAAAAACTCACTTGCATACTCAGAAAATTTTACTTAGCATGGATAAAGTTTGTATCAAATTTTTTTTTTACTAAATTTTTTAAGTGAAATTATTGTTCATCATTCTAGTTACAACATAATACTGTGGTCAGTCCCGTCTTTTGGAAACTGTACTTCAGATTTATATTTGTGTTATGTTGATGGAGGAGTGGTATGGACAGGAATGAATGAAAATTGCCAGGGAAGAGGGAGAGAAGGATGTGCAATTGTGCAGTTACCATAAGTATGGGAGGGTGTTACAGAACATAGATAGTATGGTTCAAGAATAGTGTGGGTGAAAGGAAAGGTTGTAATTGAGAAAGTATGGATGTGTATGTGTTTTTGTGCTTCTGAATATGGAGACTGTGGGATGTAAGGATGAAATGAACTATTTATGAAGAAATTAGAATAGCTATACAAAGGGTTTGAGAAGGAGAGAAAGGTGGGTGTAATGGGTGATATGAAAGTGAAGATGGGATGTGATGAAATTAGTGAGATAATTGGTAAATGGGGAATGCCTGGAGTAAATGAGAATGGAATTTATCATGTGGATGGCTGTGCTGGGAGATTATTTCTTTTTCAGCAGTAGATGATCCACAGAAATATGTGGATGGGAAATAATAAAGTGAAGAACGAAAGGGTTTGATTGACTATGTTGTAGTGGATGAAAGTTTGAGAAAGGTTGTGCTGGATGTGAAAGTTGTAAGAGGATTCTTTGGAGATTTTGGCCATTATCTAATTCTTGTAGAAGTAAGGATCAGGGAAAAGTGTAGGTATGGCATAAGGAAGAAGGGAGAGGTAAAAGTGTTGGTAAGTTAGAAAATTAATTGGAAAGAATGCATGGAGGCGCATAAAAGAAGGATGACAGAAAGTTTAGATGATGGTACTGTAATGTAGGGATGCAGTCATGTATAAAAGTGTATAAAATGCTTAGAGAAAGAGTGTTAAAGGTTACAGAATCAGTAGTTGGATACAAGCCGGTGAGATACAGGAATAAAAAGGAAAATGTATGGTAAAAGGATGAGACTAGAAATGCTGTGAAAGAAAAGATAAAGGCATATGGTAAATGGTTAGAATGCAGAATGTGAAAGTTCAGGAACAAAGGAGGGAAGAATATAAGATATGTAATTGGAAAGTAAAGAAAGAGTACACAAATATTTTGGAAAAAAGTAGAGAAAAGTATAGGGAAAATAAAAAAAATTGTACTGGAGGGAGGAAAGAGGAGGATGTAAGAGTGGAAATGTTAATGTGAGAAGTAAGGAAGGGGAGTTGCTGAATCAAAAGAAGTTAGTCAAGGGAATATGGAAAGAGCATTCTGAAAAAATGGTGAAAGTGGGAGAAAGCATGGCAGCAGCTATTATATGCATGTGTGTCGATGATGGAAAGAAAAGGACACAAGTGTAATGCCCTACAGCAAGGTACTTAATAAATGCAATAACGAGGCTGAAGGTAAAGGCACCTGGAGTGGATGGGATTACAGTTGAAATGCTGAGGTATGGAGGAGAAAGTTTGATGGAGTGGATGCATGTGATATGTAATTTAGCATGGAAGCAGAAGGTTGTGTCTGAGGAGCAGGTGAAAGATATTATTGTTCCTTCATTCAAAGGAAATGGTGCTAAGGATGTATACATTAATTATAGGGGAATAAGTTGGTTAAGTATACCAGGAAAAGCGTATGCAAGAATGTTGATAAAGTGATGGGAGTGACTGAATGCAGAAAAAGTAGTATGGGGGGTTTTAGTAATGGTAAAGGATGTGTGGATCAGATTTTTGAGGTAAAGATGACCATAGAAAAGTATTTGAGCAGAAAGTAAGAAGTTGCATGCAGCTTTTATAGATTTGGAGAAAGCGTACAACAGAGTTGAGTGAAATGCTTTATGGGATGTGTTAAGGATAGATGGGTTAGCAGGACAACTGTTGGATGGTGTGAGAGCCTTCTATTGAGGTGCAAATGCATGTGTGTTTGGAGAGTTGAGCAAGAGTTTCAGTAAGCATGGGTTTGAGGCAGAGCTGTGTGATGTCAGTGTGCCTCTTTATATATGTATGGATGGAGTGATAAGAGATGAAAATTAAATAAGGGAAAGGAGTGCAGAGATGGAGTATGTCAGTGAGATATGGTGGCTAGTGGCAAGCCTATTTGTGGATGATACTCTATTGTTTGCTTAGAATGAAGAGTGGATGCAGAAGGTTGTGAATGTGTTTCATGGTGTGTGAGAGCATAAGTAAACGCAAGTAAAAGTAAATTAATGATGTTTGAAAGTAAACAAATTGAAAGTACAGATTTTGCAAAACTAAATAGAGTGTAAGAAGAAAGTGTACTAAACTGTATTTTAGATATGGGGGACATACTTTAAGAGATAAGAGATTTGAAGCATTTAGGAGCTGTCTTGGGTACATTTGGTAATATGGTAGGAGAGGTAAGGAAGATAGCATTACAGAGTAGAAGTGTCCTTGGATCTCTTAATAGAATAATGAAGGGTAGAGGTATAAGTAAGGAAATGAAAAGATGATTAAAGGCCAGTATAGACCTTCCAACCATGCCTTATGCAGCCAAAACATGGACATGGTATGAGTCTCAGAGGTCAAGAATCCTGGCTATAAAAATGAGGTATTTGAGAAGAGCATGTGATACGACTAGATGGAATGAATAAAGAAATAAAGATGTATGAGATATGTGGTATGGTAAGAAATGCAAAGGGAATTAATTGTGGAGTGGGAGAGTGGATGAAACATAATACTTTAAGATGGTTTTGGCATACGGAAAGAATGCAAGACAGGGAGTTTGCAAGGAGAGTGTATGATAGTACAATAAAAGGGTTTGGTGTGAGAGCAAGACCACCTGTAACATGGGAACATAGAGTGGAGAAATACAGAAGGGAGAGAAATGGAGGAAGAATGTGTTGAATGGTGTATCTGAGGGAGGCATGTAAGGATGGATAAGTGGAGACTCTTTTGCCATGGCCACCCCTTTATAGGAGTTCCCTGAGGAACAGGGCACTAGGGTTATAGATAGTGATAGATAGATAGAGAGGAATGTCTCACAAACAAAGATGGTTTATAATTTTGCAAATAGTGTAATTCCTAGTTGCTTAATAGAATTTTATAAATTATTTGGAAATGTTACTATAGAAATAGGTTTTTATCACCATTCCATTTACATGGGAGTTTCAAAGCAAATTACTTTTATTCTTCTATATTTAGTATTATAAATGTAGTACATGAATGTCAATAACACATCATATCTATCAGATGACCACTAATTATTGCTAGAAATATATGTCCACACTGACTCAGATCCAGCAACCTTGGTGCTGAGAAATTGTCATATATCAGATTTTTCCAGATTTCTGGTATTGATATTGCCAAGAGAGTTTTTTTTCAAAATATTTAAGTTTATTTAAGTACTGTACAACATTATAACTTACTTTTTTACTGTACTTAAGAAAAGTATTAATTGTTGTTGATTCCAAAAAGTACATTTCATTTGAGGTAGCAATAGGTGACCTGGCTTATTTGTGGTAGACAATGAGTAAACATGAGTGTCATTTTAGTGTAATGAGTTTAATGCCTCAGGTAAGAAAGTAGGCAGGTCTTGCATTTCATCTATCATAGGAGTTGGTTGATGTTACTAGACTCTGCTTGTCCTTGGTTACAACATGAGTGAAAAGTCACCTTCATTGAGGCTTACCATCATCTGTTGGTGAAAGGAGTAGTCTGGTCATAGAACTTCCCATTTCAAAGGAGTCCATCCTTTCCTTGCTACTGGAAGTAGCACAACCAGCAAGTTGTGAGAGATCTATAAGAAGGGTTGTGGGGTAAAACCAGGTCCCTTTCGAGAAAGGGGCCCTTGGGTAGTTTTGAGTGTATAATATAAAAGGGTAGGGGAATCATTTGAACTCAGTTTAGGCTTTGTATTATCAGAGAATAAGGGTGAAGTACTACTTCTCTTGTATCCTCTGCATGTTGTAGGTGACTTAAAGGGTTGGAAGTAAGAGGCTGAAAGCCCTTGTCTTTTAGTTTTGAAAAGTGGGAACAGAAGAGCCAATGAAGGAGTGTTCATCCCTCATGAAGTCTTGGGCTGGGATGTCTGACTGTGTGTGGATGAGATAGGTGTACGTTCAAAGAGAAGAGATCTGGATATTTTGTCTTTGAGTGAAACTTTGCTCATGAGGAAGAGGGAACAATGGGTTAGTGTGAGGGCAAGAGCAAAGGAGGGCATGATACCTCTGCTGAAGGAGTGTTGGAATGTGATGAAGAGTGTAAGGAAATGAAATGTAGAATGATGTGGGTTAAATTGAAAGTGGAGAATGAGAGGTGGATGATTGTCAGGGCTTGGTGAGAGGAGTGAGGGGAGGCAAATGTTTTAGAGGAGGAGCTAAGGAAGTGAGTCAGCAGTTTTAATGCAGGAGATTGAGTATTAGTGGTGGGAGATTTGGGTGCAAGGGCATGTTATGTGGCAGTTGAGGGTATATAAGGCACCTAGTATAAATGAAAATGGGAACAGCTTCTCAAGTTATCTGATTGGGAATTTCGTATTTAACCCTGTGGTTGTAAGCAGACATGATTGGAATATATGCTAGATATTATATTAGGTGTGCAAAGGAGAAATTGTTGGATGTAAATAATCTGAGAGGGGCCGCTGGTGTGATGTCTTTTCACTTCTTTGAGGATGTGAGGGTGAAAGTTTGAAGTGGCTTTGATAAAAGGAAATTTATTGAGTGGGAAAAGGGAGATGAAAGTGAGTGAGCTCGGAAAATAGGCTTGTGTATAGATACCTGGAGAAATTGGGTGAGGAATGGTGTAGGTGAGTGCAGATGAAATTAGGGGGTTGGATCAGAAATGGAAAGTATTTAGGGAAGCATGCAAAAAAATAGGACGTGGGTATTTGAGAAAGAGTATTGAGTTGTGAGAAGAAGTCAGTCCCAAAATTCCGGGTAACTTGCTGAATGTTGCTCACAAGGTGGACAAAAAGAAGTTGAAAAAAAAGTTAAAGATATGCATAAACAAGTAAGCTGACATAGTGGGGTAGAAGGGATCCTCATGAGGCAAATTTACTAAATCTAACATTTTATAATTTATGGTTACTGTGTACACATGTACATTTAAATATGTGTTTCCTCCTTATTTTTTTACCATTTCCTGCAATAGTGAGGTAGTGCCTGGAACAGATGAAAAAGGCAAAATTCAGTCACATCCATTCTCTGTCTGTCATATGTAACGCACTGAAACCACAAACACCTTTCTACAACCAGGTCCCACAGACGTTTCAAATGCACTGGGTCAGTCCACTGGAAACACATTATCCCCCATACACCACATTGCTCCAGTTCAGTCTATCCCATGCACACCATTAACTCTCCTGAATGTTCACTCCCCTTGCACCTTATTCACTCAATCCTTCCATCTCCAGTTCTTTCTCCCCTTCCTCCTTATTTCCTCGGTCCTTCCATTTCCAGTTCATTACCCCCTTCCTCTTGTCCCATCCTTTTCTTACACATATATCCTTTTTATCAACCTCTCCTTATTCATTCTTTCTATATGGATAAACTTTTTCAACACACCCTTCTCAGCTTTCAAACATGTTCTCATATTACTACACATCTGTCACCCTATAATTTCTTATTCAACCAACCCTCCTTACACCACATACAGTCATCATACATTTCATATCCAACATGTTCCTCCTCTTTCCCACATTTTCATCTATAGCCCAAGCTTGCCTTCATAAAACATCGTTAGAACAACCTTCAAAGATACTCATTTTTCTCCTTCCAAATAGTAACCTCTCTTTTCAGATATTTCTCAATGCTCCCAAGATCTTCACCCTCTCACCCATCCTATGACTCACCTCAGCTTCATTGGTTCTCTTCACCGCCACGTTCACTCCTAGATATCTAAAACTTTCCACTTCCTCCAAGTTTTTTTGTTTTCAAATCATGCCCCAACTACTGTTTTTATTTGCACTATTAAACCTAATAACCTTGCTTTTATTTGCATTTACTCTCAGCTCTTTCCTTTCACACGCAATCCCAAACTTGGACACTAGCTTCTGCAGTTTCCCACACAAATCGGTCTCCAGCACCCTGCTTATCTGCCCCTCTCTCTAAGACCCTTACATTTGCATCCTTAACCACCCCATCCATGAACATATTAAACAGCCATAGTGACATTAGACACCTCTGCAGCAGACACACCTTCACCTGGAACCACTCACTCTCCTCTCTACCTACTTGCACGCATGCCTTACTTTCTTGATAAAATTCTCTGCTTTTAAAAACTTTTATTCCAAATCATATATATTTATAGCACCTTTCACAAAGCATCTTCACCAACTCTGTCATATAGTTTCTTCAAATCCATAAATGCCACGTGTAAATTCTTTTGTTTCACTTAATATATCTTCCAAACATTCTTCAAAGCAAACACCTGGTCCACACGTTCTCTACCACTATTGAAAGTTGAAATCACATTGTTTCTCCTCAGTCTGATGCACTGTGCATGCCATCAGACTCTCAGTCACCATTCTCCTGTGCAGATTAACAGTATTTTACCATCCCAAGGAAGGGACTATTTAGCTGCTTCATATATACTATCCTGATTGTTTCTTCATTGTTATCACTGTATATTTGTTCTTGTTTGTTAAAATTCCCTTGAGTATTAAATGGTAATAACACCTCAGTGCACCTCTCCACAGTTATTCTTCCCATCTGGTATTGCATGAATGGGCTCTCTTCTGCTATTTCCTGAAATTTAAGTGAGTCTTTTATTAAGGGAGCCAATCTTTCCCCTTCTTGCCCTTCTCATTCCCTCCTTGCTATCATGTATTCCTCTGGGCAGAATATGGGAGATCTTATCTTTATAACAAGCATTGTTTGTACAACTCAAACTATATCATCTACATTTTCCCTCATAAAATTTGTAAATTTCAAATCTTTATCATTATTGCTAATCCATCTGCATTTGTATACATTACTTTCTGTCTGACATTTCCATTACCTAACATTTCTAACCTGTCTGCAGTGCTGGCAGAGATGTTCTCTCCTCTTGCCTCATACGTTGTCTCCCATTTTCTGCCATCTAATTATGTTCTTTGCATTTCTCCTTCTCTTCCCTTGGTCTGTCATGTTTGATGAATACCCCACTGAATTCCACCTTGTCATTAAGTTTCTCTGCCTCCTTGAGTACCTTTTGGCTAAAGGACTTCAAAGCAAACATAACCTAATTGTATGTTTCTTTATGTCTTGATTACGACCACCAGTTCTTCTTTTCTTCATCACTGACATTGCATCTGGCATTTCTGCAGCTTCAAAGGCCGTAATATTTTGATAAGTCTATTGGCTTTGATCAGACAACCTGTGTTGGTAATGTAGTGCTTTAGTACATTGTATGGTGTGAGGAGGGTAAATTGATAGTGTAAGAGAGAGGTGTGGTTGTTATCTGAGTATGATTAAGAGATGAACAGGGTGTGCTGAAATGGTATGGACACATGGAGAGGATGAGTGAAGAGACACTGAATAAGAAGATGTATATGTCAGAAGTTAGGATATCAAGGGGAAAGGGTGGTCCAAGAAAGAGATGGAAGGGTGAAAAAGACATGGGCATTGAGGTATCAGGGTCTGAACATTTAGGAGGATAAGAGGCATGCATGGTGTTGAATGAATAGGTGATGCGATATGAAGGGGTGCTATTTGCTGTCTTTGGGAAGAACCAGGGTGTATGAAGTGGTCAAGGACCACCACTTTAGGGGCTTAACCGTGGAAAAAGGACCCTAGTTTTGGTTGCATTATATATGACAGCTGGAAGGTAGATGATAAAAAATGAGGCCATTCTTTGTCTTTTCCTGGTGTTACCTGCTCTGTGGGAAATGACAAACTATTATAAAAGAAGATAAAAGAATTTAATTGTTCTTGATTCCTAAATATACATGTACACTGACTAATTACAGTACATAGGCAAGGTTGCAATGGACATACTCAGGTAGCAACCCATGTACCCACTCGAGTTGGGCTTTTAGGTTAAAGAACCCAGGTTTTTTTTTTAATATGGGTATTATTTATTGCTGTTATTTTTCCATGTAAATATACTTTGTTACCGTTTCGGTATTTATATGCGTTACAAGTTAGTTTTACTGAGGCAAATTTAGTGATAGTTACCTGAGAGTAGCTCATTCAAACTAAAAATAGGCACAGGAAATGAAAATATATTGTATCAACCACTGAGACCACAAAAGTATTGCATTGAAAATGAATTGATGATAAAGTTTACCATAGAGTTATTTCCTTAAAACTATAGTTTTCCTCAAAAGTATCGAAGTACAGTAACTCAAATAAAGAGTTGCTATTTCTTTACCTCAAAAGAAAGTAATTTGTGCTTGCCCTTGAGAATTTACAGGTTCGTCTTAATTTTTAAAACCCAAGTGAACACTTACTCTAGCTAATTTCCTTTTTTATAATATAGGAGTTTGAGTCATCATTATGAACATTAGAAACTTAATAGCAATTAAGTTAGTGCGTACATAACATTACAGTATTAAGCTTCATATACAAGTTACCACTTTTTTGCTTTACCTCTAATCATTCTGTGGTGCTTTAGTTACTAATTTTTTCGTAAAATAGATTCATAATATACCTTAAAGTCATTTTCTCAAAACTATGATTTTCTTCAGAATAAAGGTAGAGGGAAACATTACCTCAAATGATAAGTATTTCTTTACATGAGAGAAAAAAAGAATATTTGCTTTCCTTGTTAATCTTTACAACAAATGATCATTTTACTAAGTTATCATCTTGATGAAATGACGAAGCTTGAACAACTTCAAAAACATCAGAAACATAATAACCCTCCAGATTTTGTGAACATAACATTACAGTATTGAATTGTAAGTACTATTTACCACTCTTCTGCTTTACCTTTAAGCATTCTATGGCTTTTTACCAGCTTTTCAGGGATCTTCACAGTTAACTGAATTATTTTCCAAGTCATTATTTTTTTCTTGATATGCTCTTAACATTTCTTCAAGTGTTCACAAGTTATCTTTTTTGTTTTTTTTAGCTTATTTTACTATTACAATGTTTACATCTTTGCTTTTTATTTCCCTTTTCATCCCTGATTTCTTCAAACTCTTTCCACTCTGTGCCTTTATATCTGCCTTTCCTAGTCACTGTAAAGTTTCCATACTTGATTTTAGTGGTAACTAGTGGGATACTAAGCTAAACTTTGGTCTGCTGATTGTCTTGAGTATAATGATATTGATATATCATGTTTCAACATTAATTATTCTCTTCATAGTTTCCTATTAATCTAGGTTCCTTTAAGAATTAAATGAAGTGCTGTGATATTAACAATAATAGTAATTATAATATTTGTTATCTATACGATTATCTTAGGTCATATAATAATTGTACAAAATAGTATAGAACCAAGTGAACTTGCAGAGCAATAAGAAGTTGATAATACAGAAATACTTAGCAGAGTCCACAGACTGCAGCATCAACATATTAAAAGTACATGGCC
>JAUTXX010531281.1:0-10995 GCA_032273605.1 Panulirus laevicauda | reverse complement strand
CAGGAATACTCAACAAACTTATACCTCTGTAATTTGAGCACTCACCTTTATCCCCTTTGCCTTTGTATAATGACACTATACATGCATTCCACCTATCCTCAGCCACCTCACATCTTTTTATTCTCCCTAAAATTTAATGATACTCTCTCACTGTAACTCTCATTTGCCTTCTTTTTCAACACTTGCACCTTTCTCTTGACCTCCTGCCACTTTTTTCATACATTTCCCAGTCATTTGCACTCCATCCTTGCAAGTGTTGTCCACACGCCTCTCTTGTCTCTTTCACTAACTACTTTACTTCTTCATCCCACCACTCACTACCCTTTCTAATCTGCCCATATCCCACCTTTTTCATGCCACATGCATCTTTTGCACAAGTAATCACTACTTCCCTAAACACATCCAATTCCTCATCCACTCCCCTCACGTCACCCGCTTTCATAACACATGAAATTCTCCAAATTTCAGAAGTTTCTAAACTTTAGAAATCCAAAATTCAAAGGTCATACTTTATTTCTAAACTATCCTATCCATCATGTCATAGTTGTTACCAGAATCCACCTGTTTGTAGTTAAAACATGAGCAAAAAAGTAACCTTTAACATGATTGTCAATCATCATCAGTTGACTAAAGGGGACACATTCTCATCAAGGAGCTTCTCACTCTAAAGCAGTCCATCATTTCCCTGATTCTGAATGTTGAGCAGCCTCCAAGGTGCAAGAACCTTATAAAAGGGGTACATGGGTTAAATACCAGTATATCATATCCTAGGTAACATCAGGGCTCTTCTTTAGAATGGGGTCCTGGGAAAATATAAATTAATAAATAAACAAACCCTGCAGTTTGAGCAAGTTGGACCTCTTGTCATCGATATCTGGACGTTCTGCCTTAAGAACCTGGTTCAAGCACTGAGACTGAAGTGATGATCTTGTCACAGTGAAATTGACAAAGGTGACGCGTGAGCAAATATCAGGTGGAAACTCCACAGTTGGGTCACGTGTGGACAAGAAGATGGTAAATGCTGGAGATAAATCAATATCCTGAAAGACATGAAAAATTCTGTTAGGATTCTAGAACACAAAATAACTAACAGCAATACTATATATCAATGGAAATATGGTGCATATAGAAATATACTCTATTGCAGAGACAAGAAATAATGAGTCATATACACACTTAGATTCTACTTATGAACCTGTTTAAGTAGCATATCATATTACCATGTCACCCATACCAAAACTACAGCTGCATATGCAGTAATGAAAATAATATTTTCATACATCTAAAGTGCAACTCAAGCACTCAATTATAATTCTTTTATCTAAATCTTTAAAACATTTCCCTTTTTTTGTAACTCCCACAATCATCACCCTTCCTATCATGTATATCTACCTACTCTGTGAATTCTTAATTCTTTTATATCAAACCCATCCATATCAATGGTTCCAGCATACATTGAATGTATAATTCCTATGACAACTACACTAACATGCACAATACTTATGAAAATATCTCAGACTCTGCTATTATATTTTTCAAAGGGAAAATCTCCAGCAAAATGTTGGAATAAAAAGTTTTCTTGGGACATTCTGCATCCAGAATCTAATGTAGGGGCTGGCACATCAGAAAGTTATGAAATTAATAATACTAATCTTTAATTCCTGAGGTTTGGGATGTAAGAATTCTGCCCATGTACCTCCCGTGAGTCATACGAGGCAACTAATAAGGAAGGGTGCTCAAGGCTGAAAAACTACCATTCTTGTATCACAACTTTCCAATTACAAGATCAGAAGAAAAAGGTAACTGAGGGTTTGTTCCTGAAGGCTTAGGCTAGCTTGTCTGAATGTGTTTCATAACCAAGATAGCCAAGATGTAAAGAAGGGAGAGATTGGTGCTATGTCTGAGAAAGAAATCTAGATGTTTTAGCTCTCAGTAAAAGGAAAGGAGGATGAATGGTTCAGGAATTTTCAGGTTAAGTTTGAGGTTAATTATATGGTACAAGCAAAAGAAGGGGTGGCCCTTCCAGTGATAAAAATGAGTGAGTGTGCTGAAAAATGTAAGAAACTAGATTGAGAATGATGTGGGTGAAAATGAAAGTAGACTACAAGAAACAAAAGACTGATCAAGCTTATTCATCTGGTAGTGAGAGAAGTGATGAAAGGATTGCTTCTTTCAATAAGCAAAGAGAGTGCTTTGACAGTTTTGATGCAATGAACTGAATCTTAGTAATATGGGATCATACTATCATAGACTCTCCTTGTAAACTCCCAGTTTTGCATTCTTTCCACATGCAAAAACCACCTCAAAGTATTATGTTTCACCTAATCTATCACAATAATTCATTCCCTTTACACTCCCTGCCATATGAAATCTCTCATACAGCCCCTCATTCCTTTCTTCATCCCATCTAATCAAACCACATGCTCCTTTCAGATTCTTGACCTCTGTAACTCATTCAATGTTCTTGTTTCTACAGCATAGGTCAGGGTCAGGAGGACTATATTGTCCCTTAATCCTTTCTTCACTTCTATTTTATACCTATACCCTTCATTATTCTATTAAGGGACCCAATGACTCTTCTACTCTGTACTTCTCCCTCCTTCCATATCACCAAACTTACCCAGGTTGGCTCAACTACTTAAATTCTGTGACCTCATCCAGTCTTTCTCCCCACATATCTATAATTTAGTTTAGTGTACTTTCTTCTCTCAATCAAGAGGGCTTTGCAAAAATCTGTATTTTCACTGTTTCCTTTCAAACACAATTACTTTTACTTGCATTTACCTTCAATTGCTTATGCTTACACACATCATAAAACACACCAACAACCTTCTGCAATTCCTCTTAACTCTCAGCAAACAAAACACTATCATCTGAAAACAGGTTTGTCACTAGCCACCATACCCCACCAGCACACTCCATCTCTGCAAACTATTTCCATACTTTTGCTTTCATTTCTCTTTTCACCCAATCCATATACATATGTCAAAAAGCCATAGTGACATCACACAACCCAACCTCACACCCAGATGTATGGTGGAACTTTTGCTCAACTCTCTATCCACTTTTAAACATGCATTTGCTCCTGTATAGAAAGCTTTCACACCATCCAACAGTTGTCTTCCTACCACATATATACTTAATACATCCCATAAAGCTTTCCACTTGACTGTCATACACTTTCTCAGATTCATAAATGCTCCATACAGCTTCTTAACTTTTTCTAGATACTTTTCTATAGTCATTCTCACCACAAAAATCAATCAACACTCTCGCATACACCTTTCCTGGTATGCTTAACAGGGTTTCTTTTTTTCATACTTGATTACCATTTCCCACATTAGCGAGGTAGTGGCAGGAACAAAAACTTATTTCCTATAGCTATAATTGCTACATACATCCATCACACAATTTCCTTTCAATAAAGGAACAATAATAACTTTCACCCAATCCTCAAACACAACCATCTGCTTCTATGTTACATTACATATCAATCGCATCCACTCTCTTACACTTTCTCCTCCATACTTCAGCACTTCAGCTGTAATCCCATCCACTTTAGGTGCCTTTCCTACCTTTAACCTCATTATCACTCTTTTTATTTCCCTTCTTGCTATAGGCCCCTGCACTTGTATCCTCTTCCTTCCTTCTTCCTTACCCATATATGCAATAACTGCTGACTCTTCTTCTCCATTATTCATATGTTCTTTTGATTTAGCAATGCTTTTTCCTCACATTTACACTTCCATTCTTGCATCCGCTTCTTTCCTTTTCCAGATCTTTCCAGTACAATTCATTGTTCAACCCAAACTTTTCCAACTCAATTTTCTTCAAAAATCTTCATCTGCTTTTTCTTTGCTCTCCTTTATCAGCTCCTTAATATTCTGCTTACACATCTTGTATTCTTTCCTTCTCCTTTGCTGCAGTTGCCCTGGTACATTCTTTTTGAGCAATCTACTTTCTATATTTACTCTCAACTTCCTTCATCCACACATTCTCCTAAACTCAGACACCAACTTCTGCAGTTTCTTACTGGTGATGAAAGAAGACGAGTGTTTCTCAGCTGCAGAAATGACATACATTTCCACTCTCTGACTCCCTGGGAAATTCCTTTTTCCAACACCACCCTCTGCACTACTGGATCCCTAGACTGATGAGGAAAGGCTGCATAATGCACACAATGTCATATGCTTTGTTCCAATTTACCATCCCTCCATGTGGCTCACATATGTTCCTTGGGATCTTCTCTTCATCACCTATTTTTCGCCTATTTTATTGTAGTTTGCCAACCCTTGCAGCAGCAATATAAAGGTCCCTTCTGAGTGCTTTCCCAAGCCCTCAAACAATTCACTACCAAATACCGTGGAAAGACAGGTCACCTTCACTGACCACCTGCAACCATCACACTTTGACACTCCTGTCCAACTCTTTACCCCACATCCAACTCCCACCTTTTCCTTAATCCCTCCCATTCCTCTCTTCCTCACATTCCAGTGACACCAATACTGCCTCTAGATGGTCTCCAACCACACTTACCAGTGCAAAAAACTTTTCCTGCAGTCAGGAGACATGTTGGTAAAACAAACACCAATGGAATCACCAGTGCTGTGATGAAAAACCTAAGACATCACCACCTCCACCGGCACCAGGTTTCCAATATCAGGAAGATGCATCAAACTACATACCTGACAACCTTTCTTTTCCACCAGCAATAGATGTTCAGCCTCCTGAAGCACCTGCTCCCCCAAGCCTAGTCCTGGGTCTCCCTATAATACAGTGGATTTCAACAGAGATGGCTACATCACACACACTGGCTGCTGTGTTTGCCACCTTGTTTGCTATGCTGATGGCAAACTCCTTGACCTTCGGCCACTCCAATCCCCACCAGCACCAGACAAACAGATGAGACTACCATCTGCCTCATCAGCACCCGAGCCTTAATCTCAAATAAATTGAGGAAGAAGGGAGTAGTGTAGTGACACTGGGTTTCCCAGTCTTGCCCCACAAACGATTATCTTAATGATTGTCACTTTATGTGGTGGCAGATCACGTGTGACCTCACCTGACACTAATTCCGAAAGGAATGAGACTGGTGGCCTACACACTATAGATTGGCTAAACTCAGTTGAACAGCATAGAGTGAGGTCAGAGCTTACAACTTTCAGTTGCATCAATCATCTTCTCCTCCCAGTCTGCCTTCATGACCTGACTTCCTTGCCTCTTGTATATCTGGGCATTACCAAGGGAAGTCAAGTCAAGCTATCATCTTGGTCTGTAAATACATAAGTCCACTAGCTAGCATTGTGATACCTCTTGCCATAGCATGATCTCAGGGAACCCTTGTGGTCACCAACAACCATCGGCAGCAGTCCTCCTTTTGATTCTTGATGCTGTACCTTTCTTACCACAATCCTACACCTGTATCACTATGCCCTCATTCCTTCACCTATCACTTCTGCATATTACTCCAACAAAGCATAGATGTCTTTGTTTTTACTTCTATTTCTATATCTCTCTTTCTCAGTCAACTCCAGGGGTCACCAGTTTAGTGGGTGTTATGGGATGAAATGTAATGGTTCATGGACCTGAGAGAAGGATAAAGACTGTAAGAGGAGGGGAGGGGGAAGAGAAGAAAAGAGAAGAGAAGAGAAGAGAAGAGAATAGTCTTGATAGAGGTGGGGAGATAAACTTAGTCTAACTGAAAGGACTGACCAGGGTATGCTGAAATTCTTTAGGGATGTGAATACAATGAGAAAAGAGAGACTGAACACGAGTATCTATACATCTGAAGAGAATGGAAAGTGTGGAGAGGGTAACCATGAAAGAGATGGAGTGAAGGAAACTGAGGAATAAGGTAGTATTTGGACTTATTGAGGATCAAATGAATGGAGTCAATGCGGTACATAAGGAGTGGGTAGGGGATGACATACTGTCAGTGGGCAGAACCATGGCATATGAAGCAATCAAGATAACCTGTAAAGTAGTCTGTGGGACCTGGCTGTGGCTGTAGGGTATGCTTTTGGTATATAATACATTACTCCTAGAAAGAGGAGAAAAAGCTAATGAGGACATTGTTTGTTAGTTCCTGACACTACCTTGCTAGGGTGAGAAAGCAATTTGAAAAGTACTTTATATTTACAATTATCCCGTTGGTGAGAAAGCAATTACAAAAATACTTTTATTTACAATCATCCCAAGGAGTTTCAACATTTTTTCCCTATTACTCTACTTGTCAATTCAAAATTCTCTAAAAATGCTTTAGGTGCCTTAAAGAACAAAGCCTTATAGATAAAGTCATGTACACATACACAAAATATTTGCACTGTAGTTAAACCATATATCAAACCATACCTGATCTCCAAGAGTTATAAGCACTCGTCCACCAGTCCTGCGCAGCTCACGATTCAATACTGGGTTCAGAATTGGATCATAATTCTCAACATCTTGAACCAGAAGTGGATTTCCAAAACGCAGGGCAGATTCCAAATTCTTCCTGAAGGCATCATCTAAAAAGCTGGTCTTGGTTATCTTCTTGTCCTTAAACTCATTCATGATGAACTCTGTGGCTTGACCTGATGGATCAATGATTAAGGGATATCTGTTAAACCTATTTAGCATAATGGCATTTTCCGTACACAGTTCATCTGCAGGAAGGGCATTTGCCTGCCACCTCAATCTCTCATCCGGGTTTGACAAGTATTCCGTACGAGCAATATCTCCACGAAACTGGATACTTGCTTGTTGGAGATGGTGGCACCAGTTTGTGAACAAGTTTTCACGGAACTGTTGATCAAAGTAACCACCATAAGCTAGGAAAGCAGATGACAACAAGACATCGCCAATAATTGTCGACATTTGGAATTTGAATGTATCTGATGTAGCAGCCCAACGATCTTTTTCAATACTAAGGTTCCTAATGAGAGCCATTGATCGGTCTACTTTGGCTTGTACATTCTCTAGGTCTGTCTTAATGGCCTGAGCCTGAGAAATAAGGACAGCATACTCATCCTTATATGCAGCAATGGAACGCTCAAGACGGTTAATAAATGATTTTACATCCTCATGCTTTTTCTTGTTCTCAGCTGCCATGTTTTCCAAGCTGCGCAATTCATTTCTTAAAGGCTCCACCCTCTTTAGCATATCAGCATACTCTATCTGCGCAATGGCCCATTTCACCATTGGACCACATGCCAGAGATGCACGGTTCACCTTCTCAAAGTTGTAGTCTGGGTTACTGAGGTACTTGTTTTTCATCTTATCTCGAATTTCATCAGGCATATCATCAGTATTGAAGTTGACAACTGTGTTAATGAAATTGTCCTTCATAATAATTGATTTGATAGTCTTCCAGTCTGATGTTGCCTCACCAAGAAGAAGACAAATTGACTCCAGAGCAAGTTTTACCATAGGAGGAGGATTAGCCATTGATCGAACTTCCACCAGGTGTTGCTTTTTAATGCTCTTGACAGCATTCTGAGCCTCCTGTACAGCAGGTTCCACCTTACTCAAGTCTTTCATGACTTCTTCCCGCTTCTTACTGATAACCTCTGTTTGTGCTTCAAGCTGCTCTTGAAGTTCTTGACTTGCAACTTTTTGTTTCTCCGCTTCTTGCTGGTCTTTGACCATCTGTTTCAGTTTCATATTGGCTGCTTCATTCTTTGCCTGCAGCTCTTGGTTTTTGATGGCTAAAGACTTCTGCATCTGTTCCACCTGCTCAACTGTCTCAGCAATTTTGCCTAAACCAACATTTAGATGTAACTGTTGTTCTTCAAGCTCAGATCTCTTTTCATTGTACAATTTTACAAAGTGGTTAATGAAATCCAGATAGTGTCTTGGAGTAATTGCCATTACAGTACTTCCACGTTTAGCTAAACGGGCATTTGCTCGGTGCAACGTCTGATGAACATGCACAAAGGCATTGATGATAGCATCACGGTGGGACGGAGGTACTGGAAGATTTTCATAAGCTACAGGGAAATAGTCAGGAGGGCTCCAGTTCATTTTGTCCAGGTCAATGCGACAGGTAAATTCCATACCAACCTGGAACAGTGCACCATTTGACCAGTCTCCAAACCAATTGAGTACACATCTATTGAATAAAGCTGGAGATGTAGCAGCTCGATCCTTTAGTCCATCAGCTGATGGGTTCATGGTGAAAACAACATGAAGGTTGCGCATAACCTGCCCAGTAAACCATTTATAGAGCTCCTCACTTGAATCAAGCATCAGACCTTCTCGCTGACTACCTTCTTTGCACTGTGTCATGAGTGTTGTATATTCATCACCCTCAAACAATCCTGGCACTTCTCCATTAGCTAAGAGAGTGTTCATACGTTCTAAAAAGGAAGAATCAAGTACGTTTGATTCATCAAGTATAAAACAAATCTTCTCATCTTTACAACCAGATCGTCTCAAAACAGCTCTCAAGTCCTCATCAAAATCTTCTGGTGTGTATTTGTTATGAACTTTGATTTGGAAGATAGACAGTCCATTCATCCAAGCAACAAAGCGAGACAGAGTGGTCTTTCCAGCACCTGAAGCCCCAATGAGTAATAAATGACCTTGTGGCTGGCGGAAGATACGATCAATACGAAGCACATGATCCAAGACCTCATTGAAGAGTACCAATGGCACATCCAATTCTTCTTCATAGAATACCTGTGTGAGGACAAAGAATAAATACATAGCTAATCAGTTACAGCTTTTTCAATACAGAAATTTCACAATAATACAGTAAATACTTTCCTTGCATTATGTTAATAAATCATATGTAGAAAATTTCCAAATCTGACCAACATTTTATTGTGAGACTGCATGGCTATCCTTTTATTTGTTACTTTTCCTATCTTACTGCACTGCTCATACTTTCTTAATCTATCCTGTTTATTTCTGAATTTTGGTGAAGCTCTAATAAACAAGATACAGGTTTTTCCAACACACTTTGAGGTCACTTCAAAATACCACTTATGCAACATAAGTACATACCTTAAGCCTGGCCTTCACATAATCCCTGAGTTCCTCCTGATCAACAGGTAGATAATCCTTTGAAAGCCAGTTGGAGTACAGAATAGGACGCTGCAGAGCCCTGTCACGGTCAATGTTTGGGAAATGCTGAAAAAGCCCATACAAATTAGTACCAGAAAATTCATTTTTATTTATTCATCATACTTTGTCGCTGTCTCCTGCGTTAGCGAGGTAGCGCGAGGAAAAAATGAATGAATGGCCCAACCCGCTCACATACACATGTATATACATACACGCTCACACACGCACATATACATAACTATACATTTCAACGTATACATATATATATATATACACAGACAAATACATATATACACATGTACATATTCATACTTGCTGCCCTCAGCCATTCCCGTTGCCACCCCGCCACACATGAAATCCTCTTATTTCATTAAAACAGACTCATTCATGTCATTGCATATCAATGAGGAATAAAAGCTTCACTGCTTCAGCCTGTATTGTGGAGCAGCTTCAGCCATCAGTCTCATGAATCCAATGTCCTCAGCATGACTGATTGGTAAATCATCTATTACTAACATTTCTGCTACACACTTATCCAGTTTCTTTGATTTAAAGTTAGAAGCATCCTACAGGTTTTTGCTCTGAATATGTTCTTCAGCATTTCTCTGCTTAATGTCTGACTTCACTTTTTGTAAAAAAAAAGAATTCTGTTTTTAGTTTCTCTAACTTCTTTCTTTCTTCTGCAAAGTCTTCAAACTGCTCTTTGTTCATTAATTTCAAATGTAATTTCATGTCCCTTACATGAATAATCTTTTTTGTACTTCTACATTTGACTGTTTCTTGATGCCATTGTACATAAAAAAAGAGTAAGTATGGCTTGGTAAACTTGATTTTTTCACTTCGAGTAGTGTGATCGACTGACACCCTGCCTACCCCTAAGGCAAGCTCCTCTATAGTGTGGCCAGAGTGTGGTGACTCATATGACTCACACCAGCTCCCCACAACACTTTATCACAGAGTGATGAGAAGCACTCAGCCCTGCCAGATCTTGTTTTTCAGTCTCCTTTTTATATACGCCACTTACTCTTTGTGTGTGGGAAGGATGCAGATGTTTATTAAATCACAAATGCAGATGCAGATGTGGATGTTTTGGATGTTTATTATATCACAAACACGGATGCGGAAGTTCTACTTATGAAGATCCGGATATCTGATACATCTCTTTTGTAGATATATAGCTATAATTTCAGACTTGGTGCTGGTCTGTTATGTTTGGATTTGTTCATACATTGTGAGATTAACTAGTTTCATTATTCCTGAACTGGTTAGGTATTGGAGCCAATTCACACTTCCATGATTATTATTATCCAAAAACATTTGCAGGCTGCTCTTAGTGATGTGATTCCTCAGGAAGGTAGATTTTGGAGTCGAGCAGCCTCAAAGTCTTTCTTACAAATGGTTCAAAACAAAGGGCTTGTAGCTCATATCCTCCCCTCAAAGGTAAGCTTATTCTGTTTTAGTATGATGTTATGTAAGTATTTCATGGTAGATACAACTGAATAGTACTTCTTTTCTGGTATGCAGTGATGCATCAAAAATAGAAATGTTTGAGAAAGTTTTAAAAAGTATGTGGCTTGACTAAGCATGCCTAAGTAAGTAACACCGTTTGTGTCACTGTTAGAGTATCTGGCAACCAAAAAGTTTGGGACCAAGTAAAGTTAATAATTTCATTAAAGTGGATATCTTCATATATATTTGTTAAGGAAAGCGTGGAATAGCAGAAGTGCTTACAGCAGTTTGATTACTCTCTGTCGTTGATGCAAGAACTGTAAAATCCTTTATATCTGGAATGGTTAATTAATTTAACAACGTAACTGGGGATAGGGGAGAAAGATTACTTCCCACGTATTCCCTGTGTGTCGTAGGTGACTAAAAGGGGAGGGAGCGGGGGGCTGGAAATCCTCCCATCTCGCTTTTAATTTTCCAAAAGAAGGAACAGGGAAGGTGGTC
>JAUTXX010531270.1:0-10060 GCA_032273605.1 Panulirus laevicauda | reverse complement strand
ATTCATTACAGGTACCTCTCGCTTTATGCATATTTAATTTGCTCCATTTTTTGAAGAATTCAAATGGCCCACTTAAATCCTCTTTTAATCTGAGGGCTTAAGACTGGAATGATGCAATCATCGTTGGAGTGTTAGTCCCGAAATGTGGCACTGCCTAAACCATGCAAGAAACGTGTTAAAGCAAAGCATGAATACCAGTCTACTGGCACAGGGTGCTACAGTATTTTGTGCTGCAGTACATCAAATGTGTTTTGCCCCTTCCATCATGCCATCAAAGAGTCATTCAAGTTCTGGTAACAGTGGAGCTAAGAAGCAAAAGGCCATCCCTAATGAGGTTATGATGGATATGCTCAAATGTTATGAGAGGTAAACAAACAGCTGATGTTAACCTCACCTTTAGACTTAGTAGATCTACTTTAAAGACTAGACACAATAGTGTAAAGAAGATCTAGGAGAATGCTAAGAATGGAACATTAATCAGTGCATCTGAGACCTAGTATTCCCAAAGTTTGATCACGGGTCACTAGAATGATTTATATTTATTTATCATACTTTGCCGCTCTATTCCTTGCATAGAGCGGCAAAGTATGATGTGGTATACCGGGGCCGACGTGCTGTCGATGGATTGAACTACGGCATGTGAAGTGTCTGGGGTAAACCATGGAAAGTTCTGTGGGGCCTTGATGTGGAAAGGGAGCTGTAGTTTCGGTGCAATATTACATGGCAACTAGAGACTGAGTGTGAACGAATGTGGCCTTTGTTGTCTTTTCCTGGCGCTACCTCGCGCACTTGAGAGGGGGGGGTTTGTTATTTCATGTGTGGCGGGTTGGCGATGGGAATGAATAAAGGCAGACAGTATGAATTATGTACATGTGTATATATATACATGTCTGTGTGTGTATATATATGTATACGTTGAGATGTATAGGTATGTATATTTGCGTGTGTGGAAGTGAATGTATATACATGTGTATGTGGGTGGGTTGGGCCATTCTTTCGTCTGTTTCCTTGTGCTATCTCGCTAACGCGGGAGACGGTGACAAAGTATAATAAATAGATAAATAAATAAATATTTCTTTATGCATTATTATAGATGGCACACAGTGACAAAGCATATTTTGACACTATAACATCCATAACTTACCAATATAATGGTAAAAACAAAGGAAAAAGATAACAGAGAGAGATGAATGAACTAGCATGTTGGAGGTTTGTGTGACATTGGTGAGTCTCAGCTACAGCATGAGGTCTAAGTTGGCTACTGCAACAGGGAAGCACTTTCTAAGACTCTGACAAAGGGCTGGGAAACTGTGCAGAATGTTTAACCTGTTTTTGGAATGTTGTGGACTTCAGGTGTTTTTTCCAGTAAAATGGAAAGTTGTTTATTATAACTATGTCATACATCATGGCCAAAGGGTTAAATATAGGCACAACATTTGACCTCTTCCACATCTTTGGAATTAACCCTTTCTTTAGTGACTTACCAAACAATATTACAAATTGTCTGGCAAGTGCTTTGCACATTAGCATATGTAAGGAGACTTTATAAGGACAATGAATCTGATGTGGCTCAAGTTGTTTTAACAGCCTGTTTATGTCATCTCTAATAATTTCTATACTTTCCAAGATTTCAGACCTACCCACGTTGGTAATGGTTGTGCATTACTGTCTTCACTGTGGAAACTCAAAATTCATTGTTCATCTCCTCCAGTATTTCTTCCCCATCCTCAAGAATTCTTCTCTTTGAATCCTTTAGTTTGATTAGTTGCTCTTTAACAAATGGTTTACTTCAGATGAACTTTAGCTGAAGTTTTGAACTGAATCTTGCTTTGTCCATATTGTCCTTCTCAAAATCATTCTGCTTCACCCTCCTTACTTCACAGTACTCATTCCTTGCTCTTCTGTATCTTTTTTATGCTAGCTAGCTGTAATGTCATTCATATGTCCTGCATATTACATCCCTGAGCTCTCTCACTTCATGTAATTTCCCAGTGAGCCATATCTCCCTCTTTTTCAATCCTCCTGATCGAGTGGCCACCAAGGGTGCTCATGTTCCATTCCTTAACACTTAAACTGAGACATGACAGGAGAGTGGTATGCTCGACAATTTGCAACTGCCACGGACTTTGGCGGCAGTATTTCAAATACCCAGCTGATGTATGATTACATCTCATCTACAGATGTCAATATCATCCTAACAACATACCTGAAAAAAATATCAAGCATCACAGTTGCCCATATATCATCAAAGGGAATGTAATTGCATCATCAAAGCTGGAAGTCAATTACACAATTAAAATGAAAATTTTTCTCATATTAGTGTTCCTATTTCACTGAATATAAGTTTTTTGTCATTTACTCATTAAAAATTTTTCTGTATGAGTAAATTATGTTACTACGTAAATAATGCATTATACAGTCTGTGCCAACAGTTAAGGTATGAGAGGGCTGTTGACAACTTATTGTGAAAATCATTTCATGTCTCTTATTGAGACCCTGGCAAGCATTATATAAGGTGTATAGACAGTGCTAGTCATACGTTTAGCAACAATGTGAGTGCATCATAACCATCAGCTTGTGTTTTCTTTAAAACTCAAAGGTTGAGATCAGGTCACCTCCTACTTTTCTCTCTTTCAAGATGGGTAAATTTAAAGCCTCCAGCTTTTCTCTGCAACGTAGTTCTCTTAATTCTAGTATCATCTTTTGTTGCTTTCCTCTGGACCTTCTCTGTGAGTTCTTTGTGCTTTTTTTAGGAGTGCTGACCAGACATGAAAAGCTTTTTCTAGTTTTGGCTCTATGTGGGGAATGAGTGACTTGCTAAATACTTCCTTATCCATGTACTTGAAAGCCATTCTGAGATTTACTTGAAGGAAAGTTGTCTCCCAAACTATTCTCTTATTACGAAACTCTGGTGACAAGTTAGAGATGTTGTCGACTCCCAAGTCCTTCTCACACACAGAATCTGAAGCTTATTTCCTGCTAGATAATAATTTCAATCAGGCAATTTTTGCTTTGTCCCATCCTCATTACTCTGCAGTCATATTCAGGTAGGATTCCATACCTTAAGGCAAGTCATTAACATAGATAAAGAAGAGCAACAGTCCCACAACAAAACCTTGTGAAACCGCCTGTCATCTCCACCCATTCAGAAGAGGCGCCTCTAACATGTGTCCTCCCACTAAGATGATCAACTAACCATCGTAGAAGTTCCCCCTTTATTCCTGCTTGGTAATCCAACTTCTCAATCAGCCTCCCATGCAGTAAAGGGACAAATGCTTTCTGGCAGTCCAGATAGTCCACCTTGCCTTCCCTTTGTTCAGGAATGAGCTCACTCTTGTATAACTCTGAAATGTTTGTTACATGCCATACTTTCACTAAAATCATGCTGTCTCTCACCTAGGACATTTCTCTTCCACTGAAAGTTATCCACTTGCTTTTCAATAATCTTTCCAGAAACTTAAATATCACACTCATGAGTGACTGTTCCTAGTCTCCTTTCTTATAGATAGATAAGACATAAGTAATTTTCAATTAACTTGGCACTTTGTTGGATATCTTGAACCATAATTCAAGTGGTTTATCTAGTGTATATGCACATATCTTCAGCACATATGGTAAAGTGTCATTAGGACTACGAGTCTTGTATGGATCGAGTCCTTTTTAGTATTCTGTGAATATCTTTTCTAGATATCTCAATGATTTCCAAAACCTACCCATTCCATCTCCCTGTTGTAGAAGCTACTGTGTCTTTCACTATGAAAACACTTCTGACTGTTATTCAGTTCCTCACATATCCTTACATCAGCCTCTACAATTGTTCCCTCTGATTAGCTGCTCCTCCACTGACAACTGACTCTTGATGAATTTATGGAAAAGTTTTGTTTTCACTTGCATGGCTTTCAGTTTTTTCGTCCTTTCTTATCCTGCTCATTCCTTGCTTTCGTACACATTGATAATGCTGACAGGCTGGAGTGATGTCTTCATTTGAAAGTTCATAAAGATCTGGTTCCTGGCTACTAAACTCCATTTCCCAATCTATGTTACCATAAAAGTTGTAAAAGTTTGCATGGCTTCCAATATTATCTCCTCTTTATGTTTTGTCTCACCACTGCTCTTTTAACATGATCACCTCTTCCAATTGGCATATCATATTTAATTTTCTCATTATTCATGCTAGTATGTGTGAATATAGGACCTAGCAATGATGGTGTATCAATCCCTCTCATCCTAGGGTGTTCACTGACATGCTGGTACAGGAAATTTTCCTGTAAAAACTAAAAATTTGTGTCTCCATGACTCCCTATCATTAAGAAAAAACAAATTCCCTCAGTGTATCTCTTTATAATTGAAATCCCTAGGAGTTAGTGTTTCACCGCTTCATGTACCATCCTTCCTGTTCCTTTAATATTATCACTGTATGTCCTAAAAAAGAAAAAAAATTGTCTCATATATTTTCAGAGGCAATACATGGCCAAGGTTTATTGTGGATACAAGCATATGATGCTCTCAGGGTAACATCTTCGCACATCTGGTCACTGAGACTAGTGTTTCTAATGGTGTGAGCACCAGCAATCAACCTCATTGTCCATTAAGCTACCTTTAGGGAAGGATATTTATTATTCACTCCTGGCAGCCACTTATTTTGGGAACTTTGCTCCTGGGCACTGTATGTCTTCCTCTGTGCTCCAAGATGGTTGGCTCTTACCTATGCCTTCTACTCTACTCTCTCATTGTAAATTTTGCAGAACCTCTCACCACAAAGCCCTGGTTCCTGGCCACTGAACTCCATTTCCCAATCTATATTACAATAAAAGTTTTAGAGGTTTGTGTGGTTTCTACAGCTGTATCTCCTCTTTATGTTTTGTTTCACCTCTGCTCTTTTAATGTCCTCTTTTACCACATAGTCAAACTTAGCATTACATGATCAACTCTTCCAACTGGTGTATCAAATATAATTTTCTCAATCATGCAAGTATGTGAGAAGATAAGACCTAGCAATGATGGTGTATCGATCCCTCTCATCCTAGTGTGTTCATTGACATGTTAGCACAGGAAATTTTCCTGTATACACTAAAATCTTTTGTTTCCATGACTCCTGATCACTATGAGAATTGTATCTCTTTCTAACTGAAAGCTACTACTTGTACTTTACTATCTCTAAGAAGTGATTGTTTCACTATTCTATGTACCATCCTGACTGTCCCTTCACTGTTATCAATGTACAATGTCCTAAAAACATCTTGTCTACCCCCATGTGGGTACAAACATATGATGTTCTTAGGATGAAATCACAGTACACTAGGTCACTGAGACTAGTGATTCTATTAGTGTGAGCACCAGCAACCCACCTCAATATACCTCAGGCCACTTCATCTTAGAATTTCACTTGTGGGTGCTTCTGCTTCAAGATGGTTGGCTCTTACCAATTGAAGGAGAAAGCCAACATTCTTGCCTGCAAACAAGAAATGTGGATACATGAGATTTCTAGGTGCACTGGGTGCTCAGAATGCATGATCAGGCAGTTGCATGCTGGTGCTTAAGGCTTCCCTAACAACTTCATCCCACCACCAAAACCTATTCCTAGTTGCCCAAGGGAGACTTCTAGATCAACAGATAAACTCCAAAGATGAGAAGTATTGAAGCAACCTGCACATCAACTGCTGAACTCAAAATCAGCCATCCAAAACATCTAGGTAAAGTCTCAAAGAACCATTCAATACTGCCTTGCAAAAAGACCTTCACATTCCCTCCTACAAGCAAGCTGGCAAACAAATCTTATGCAAAAAATGCAAGGACTGGAGTGAGCAACATTGGAGTAAGGTGATGCTTTCAAATCAAAGTTCCTTCACATGTGTGCAATTGAGGCAAGGAAGGATGAGGGTGCCAGCTGGTATGACTCATTTCACAGGGAAGAAAGTGAAACATCCAGATGGTGTGATGATCTGGGGTTGCTTTCATGGTGCGATGAATGGAGAGCAGTACAGTGAGATGCTTCCTTTTTATAGGGTTCAGGAGTGTAATCACTATATGCAAATAGTATCATCTGTCATAAGGCTACAAAGGTGATGAATTGGTTATCAGAGAAAATTACTCAAATGCTGAAGAGGTCCGGGAAATCCCCAGACCTTATCTCAATCGAGAACTGCTGGAACCAGGTGAAAGTCAAGCTTGCTTCTTGCAACACCTTATCAGCGCCTCGCCTCATTCAAGAGATCAAGACCATATAGACCCAAAACATGGACATGAATACTCCAGGAACCCTGCCATTTCCATGTCCTGATGTCTGCAGATGTTAATCAAAGCCAAAGGAGGGATGACAAAGTACAAAAATGTATGTGTGACCACCCTTGAAAATTTATGGGGGTCAGACAAGGTTCTTTGTGGACACTATATACTTGTTCTGGATCACTGGAATTCTTTGGAGAATTATATATTACCATCACTATGCACCTAATCCCTAAAGTTACTCTCCACACTGTGTATTGTCTGAATGGATCATCTTTCATTTTTTTCTTTTTTAACTGATCAAATCAGCTCATGATGATACTACTACAAGAATACAAGCAATTAATTTGCAATGGCAAACCTTAGTTCTATCCTAATCTAAACAATTAAATACTGGGTGACTTGCATTTTGAACAGAAAAATCTCCAAATTGTTTGTTTTGTATAATGAAATAAAGAAATACATATAAAAGTAAAGGATGAAAGTGGAACGTTTTGGAGGGAGTGTGCTAAAAGTACCGGATATGTACAAAAAGGTAAGCTAATGTAACTGGTAATATTTTTTTCCCAGTCATAGACAATGATCCATATTATGGCTGCTGCTAACAGCCTATAGCCAAAGGGATTGTGCCAAGGGAAGAGGAGGGGTATAAAAGTGAATTAAGGTAGGCTTTTGAAATCAAACATCCAAGGTGGTACTACCACCCTGACTCGGGCGTTAAAGTGGTGCCCGGAACCATCTTACACCCTCCTATGTAGAATTGCTGGTCTTACTTTCTGTCTCATCAAAATGGGACTACCAGGCTAGTCCTGCCATCTTATCTTTATGAGAGCTATATACCTCCTCAAATCCTATTCATTTTTTTTTTTTTTTTGCAAAAGTTCTCTTGCTGTCTCCTGTCTACACCTTTGTTTTTAAATATAATCAAGACAGAGTCCAACAAACTTATTGCCCCTAGTCCCCAGCATCACAGGATAAGAATGTCTGGGTTTCTGCCTGACTTGACTACCAATGAGAAAGAAGCAGTACTGGTTCCTCCCATGCTATTGCCTTTCCAACAGACCTGCCTCTTTCTGTTCACTATACCAACATTCGTGGTCTCTCAAGTATTCTTTCTTCTGATGAACTTTACCTGTCTAGTACCTCTCCTAACACCTTACTTCTCTCTGATACCCAACTGTCTAATGATGTTCTAACACTGGCCCCTTTCTCATATCCAAGCCCAAATGTTCTCCAGTCTCAAAGATCTAGAGCAAATTATTACCCACACCACCCATAATCCTGATTGCTATGACAACTCTCCTAAAATTCTGGATCTGTGTTTCATCTCTAATCCTTTACGTTTTAGCTACACAATCTTGCCCCCAATTGGTTCATCTAACCACATTCTCATAAATGTATCTTGTGTTTTAGAGGCACCTCCTCCTTCAGCAGTCCCTTCTAAACACAAATACTGGCACCTTAACAAAACTGACTGGAGTAACCTATGAAAATTCTTTTCTGACTTTTCAAGGATAAAAAAAAAGTCTCAAGTGGCAATGCTCCTATCTCTGCCAAACACATAGCAGATAATAATGTTGTGGGAATGGAAGCATTTATCTTGTCTTCCTCCAAGATGACCTCTTCCCCCAATCCATGGTTCGGCTATTCCTGTTCTAGGACCATTCAAGCAAAGGATTAGGTATGTCGGGCTTGGAAACCTCTCCTTCATCCAACAACTCCCATTCAGTATTTATCACTGCCTGTAATCCTTGCAAGTATGTTATCCTTAAGGCAAGGTATTCATTTATTCAAAGAAATAAATCGTCCTCTTAATAAAAAGATGAGTCTTTCTGGTCTTTAAATAAGGTCATTGCTAACAACTTCTGTTGCTCAACCTTTCCATCACCTTTCCACTCTGAAAGTACCAAAGCTGTCTTTCCCAAGTACAATGCAACCTTTGTTTTTTCCTCAAACTCTACCTTGGATAACTCTAACATTCTTTCACCCCTGATGCTCCTCTTACTAATCCTATGCCCTTCCTTATAATCACTCTCTTTTTCTCCTCTACTAATCCTATGCCCTTCCTTATAATCACTCTCTTTTTGAACTATCAGAAAAGTGCTCCTCTCTCTGGATGCAAGCACAGCTTATGGACCTGATAGCATCCACCCCTGTAAACTGAAAAAGTGTACCTCCACAAGTGCACGTGTGCATGCTTGACTGATGTTCTGTTTCAATTCAAAAACTAGAACTTTTCCTTTTTGAAAGTATGCATTGGTACATTCCATCCCTATGAAGAGTGATTGTTCTAACCCCTCCAACTATTGTCCTGTTGCTTTGACATATATTATTTCCAAAGTCACTGAATCCCTCCTCAACTCCCATATCCTCAGACATCTTGAATCTCAAGAGTCTTCACTCAGATCATCAGTATGGCTTCCATTAGGGGAGATCCACTGATAATATTTTTTCCTATCTTACAAATGTCTGGTCATCATCCCTAAAAGATTTTTGGGAATCCTATGTAGCTGCACTTGATATACCCAAAGATTTTGAAAGATCGGCAATATGTCATCTCTAAGCTCCCCTCTTTTGGCTTTCCTCCCTCATAGCTAGCTTCTACTCTGGCCAATCAATCTCCATGTTTGCTGATGGATCAGCATCCCCCCTTTCTCCATCAACAGTGGTGTCCCTCAAGGTTGTGTCCCGTCTCCTTCACTTTTTCTCCTTGTTATCAGTGATTTCATTTCTTCTACAAATAATCAAATACACTAATGCACTGAAAATTCTATACTACATTCCTCCACATCCTTCAATTCTGCTCCTTCTCTCACTAGATCTCCATCTTGTCGCCACACAACTTCTTCAATAAAGTCAGACTTGGACAGGATATTTCAATGGGACAGATGAAATATGGTCAAGTTTAATGCCTCCAAGACCCAGTTTCTGCTCCTCTCTCTTTATTGAAGTTCCCCATAACTGTTCTCTCTCCTTTGAACAGATCTGTAATTCCACCTCTTGACTCAATGAACACGCTTGGCAGTACTGTTTCATCCACACTATCTTAGAAACCCCATGTTATGGAAATAGCCAAGTCTGCCTCTAAGAAACCGAGAGTCCTGTTTAGATGTCAAAATCTCTTTCCTTCCAAACAATTGCTCCAATTATGCAAAGGATTGATCCAACCTTGTTTAGAGTACTGTTCTCATATCTGGGGTGGCTCTGGCTCTGTGTCCTTACTTAACAGGGTGGCTTTAGCTTTGCATCCTTACCTGACAGAGTTGACTTGAAAGCAGTGTGACTTATTAACTTTCTCAGGCTAACTTCAAAACTTGACTCACTTACCCTATGTTGTAATGTTGGTTTTTACTCCCAAGAGCTGGCTGCTTGTGCCATCACTAACTAGACCATGCAATATCTGACAAGCTGTTGCATCACAATTACTGTGGGGCTGTTGGCAACTCAAGGGTGAGCTGTTTTGGTAACTTTTATATCTATACCTGGTAGCTTTGAAACTCTCTATCCCTCTCATGTTTATCTCAAGAACTATAACCTAGTCATTTTAAAAGACAAGTTTTACACTTCCTCCAAACTTCCCTTTCATTAACTTCTTTATATTTAGATTAAGGCCCAGCCTTGGTGTAGACTTCTGTTAATGGCTGGAGCCTCCAACAAGAAAAAAGGGGGAGGGGGGGATGTTGGAGGAAGGTGTGTCGGCTACTGTCACAGTCTAAACTGTCAGTGAGTCACCATTCACTATGCAAATTTAGGGGGGGGGGGGGGGAACAAGGCAACACCTTGTAGCCATTACAAAGGTGCTGTTATCAGTGGTCATTTAAAAAACAAAAGCCAA
>JAUTXX010531248.1:0-10998 GCA_032273605.1 Panulirus laevicauda | reverse complement strand
TGCATCGAGAGGGATTGACACACACACACACACACACACACACACACACACGAATTATTCATGTAGTCAGTCATTTTTTATTTGTATAATGTATCTATTCATTTATCCATCTACCTGTTCATCTGTCTCATACATTCCTTATATATTTCGTGATATAGACGGTATAATTCACCGCCTCCACGTCGCCAAGTCCGTCAGTTCTCTGGGTCACCGGCAGCCCGACAGAAATTTTCCAAGTGGCCTCTCATGGGAGCCGTAAGGACCAGTGGGAGTCGGGGGGCGCCTGGCTCTCCTGCACCAGCTGTGGACGCTGAGGACGCTCCAGCTCTTCTGAGTCATGACGACATCGTTGGGCGGAGGGAGGGAGGTTGGGTCTGTGCGGCGACTGGGGCGGGTTCTAGTAGCTATGTAGGTTACACCACCAAACCCAGAAGCTCTCAGACAGCCTCCACTCCTCCCTAACTCGGCTCAAGTACATACACCCCAGGACTCGATCCTTGGGCACTCCAGACCCAAAGTTAGGACTCCATAATCCCAAGTTGGGACTCGATCCTTGGGCATTCCTGACCCAGAGTTATGACTCCATAATCCCAAGTTGGGACTCGATCCTTGGGCATTCCTGACCCAGAGTTATGACTCCATAATCCCAAGTTAGGACTCGATCCTTGGGCAGTCCAGTCTGCTGGCCCAGTTGTCTCACACTACCCCAGTGGTCTAAGTGACAGACAGAGAACAGAAGGTCTGATATAGTCTATGAGGAGGTCATCTATCGGAAGACAGTGATAAGATTCTTTATCTAATCTATTATGAATAGAGAGGGAATAGATAAGCAGGAGGCCCCTCATCACTCACTGCTCCTCCAGCTTATCCGCCGGCGGGAATATAACTATGAAGGATGATCACGCATCAAAGCCGAAATATACGGACGTGGAAATATACGGACATGGAAATATACGGACGTGGATATATATACGGATGTGGATATATACGGACGTGGATATATATGGATGTGGAAATCTTTATAGAACAGGACTGATGGAAACTACAAGGCGGTATAGCTTAAGCCTCTGGATACTCTTGATGTAAACTTTTGTCTGTTCCTGGAGCCTCCAAAGTAGGACCCTGTCGGGTAAAGGACCTGTGTGCGAAGCGCTGACGTCTTGGTAAGAGATGATGAATGACATAAGCCTCATGTCTACGTATCAGGTGATTAATGGTTAATCTTTCCCTCTTGGTGACGTGGACTATACTTAAGTCCTCTGTCTGACTGAGGGAAAAAGTATTATGAAGTATAACCTTCGTGTAAGTATGAATGGATCAATGAGGCTCATTAAAACTCTTTTTTTCTTATGGGATTAATAGATAAGACTCCTCTTGAGTGGAAAGTATTAATGACTAAGACCCCCGTCCAAGTGGAAAGGGGTTAACTAATAAGACCCCTGTCCAAGTGGAAAGGATTACTGAGTGAGTCCTCTTTTAGATGAAGAGAAAGACCAGTAAATAAGACCTTTGGGCTGGAGACCTGGTCATCGGAGCCCGTCATATTATGAGGCGTCGTCGTTTCTCTCATCATTCACGGCTGAGGTAATGAAGGCGTCTCCATCAGCGACCTCCTCATAAAGTGGTGTCGCGTTCCTGATTTGGCACCGAAGAGGAAGTGGACTATTAAGAGAGACCTCCCCTTGTCCTTCCTCCTCCTCCTCCTCCTCCTCCTCCTCCTCTTGTCCTCCCCCCCCCCCTCATTTTCTTTATTCCCATTCCCTGACCCTCTTCATCCTCCCTTTGCCCTACCCATCCTGTTTGTCGTTACTCCCCCATTGCTTGTCTTTCCCTTTCTCATTCCTGAATTCTTCTCCTTTTATCCTCCTTCCCGTTTCCTTCTCATTCTTTCCTCTCTCTTTGTCTTTCTTACCCACTTACAATTCTTCCCTCTCCCTTTGTCCATCTTTCCATTGCTTTATAAATCTTTCCTCATATCTATATTTCGTATCATCATCTTTATCGTCACCCTTCTATTTCCCTTTGTCTTTTTAATTCTCCCATCCTTTTGTTAATCCTCCCTCTTCTGCTTTCATTCTTTATCATCCTAACGTTTGGTTCAAGGGGGTGACTGGCCTGAAATCCTTGTGTTTTAATACCTTAAAAGAGTTTTACTCTCGTCCGTATTTCTTACCAGTTTACAATCAGACGTCGATCCTTCACACTTAATGCCGGACGCTTGTTGTGTTGACGGGGGAAAAACAAACTTTGGGATGTCTTAAGCTCACGTGTTTTGGGCAAAAGTTTGAATATTCGTCGTTTTGAGAAGATCCCTCAAGACGAAATGTCCCCAGAGAGAGGAGGACTACCTTTAGGAAGGTGGGTGGATCTTTGTATCCCAAAATACTTAACAGAAATTCGCGCCTTCTTGGCCAAGTTAGGATGCATTTCTTTCTGAGGTTAATACCAGGATTAGGGTATCAGTGTGGCAGCTCGTCATCGTATCATTTAGATTTTAAACAACAAATATTAACTTATGTTTCCTGCGGTTTGTATGTCACGATGTCCACAAGACGGAGCAGGTGATAACACTGAATGATTGCCAGTTCGGGAAAAAACATGACATCCAAGTCTTTTCGTCCTCAGTTCCCTTCAGCGTTAGACGTCGGCAGATGTGATCAAGTATCATGATTTTAATGTGGCGCGTTGTGGAGCGTGAGTGGGAGAGGCGCCGCAGCCAGATTTAGGGGCAGGGAAGGGCTGTGAGGTCTCTCGAAGAGCTTAAGTTGGTGGAAACCAACAACCGTGGTCAGGCGATTCAATCCCTTGAGTGCTACAGGTATGGTATTAAGGTCCCCGAGACTCAGAATCTAATCCTCAACGCTCTCTGCCTTCCTCGTGCGAGTGGAGGTATCCAACACCTCGAGTATATCATGAATACGTTAATGAAACCCATTCGTTTATACAAATACACATATAAAGGAATTCAAGCAGCAACAGACCATTGGGTCTTTCCGAGGCTATATATGATAGGAGAAGGTATCAGAAACTCTTTACAGATAAGTGTGGTAAAATTTTGAAGGTATATAGATAATTCAAAGAGAATCACCTACTAGTTGTCACTGTGACTTAAGGAGGAGCAAAAGTCGTGGACTTGAAGCGAAATGGTTGTCAATTCTATTCTTAAAACGTATCCAAAATTCTTCTGCTCTCAACCATTCTTTGGCAAATCGTTCCACATGTCAACAATGCTGTTGAACTAAAAAAAATTCCTTTTTAATCGAGGTATAACGTTTGCCCACGAGTTTGTATCCTGTTAGCCCTTGAATATGCAGCTTAATTCATACACTAGTATGACAAACTAGTACTTGATAATCCGTAACCCATCCCGCTGACAACACTCGGTGGAAGAATGTCACTTTGAGGCAAAGTTATCGCCTTAAGCTGGTATTTTCCACCCAACCCCTTCAGCCTCACTGACCACAGATTATTGTAAAGATTCCTATCATAACCTAGACGAAATCGTATTGAACCTCCTCATTTCCAATAGACTCATTCTGATATTTTCTTCAGCACCTACCTGGCTGGTAGTGGGATATTTCAAGAGTCAGTATACCTTAAAACTTAGTATTCAACTCCGACTTGACAACGTAGCGGGATGCAACCCGCCGTCGACCTCTCCTGGAGACGACAAGGAATTTATTTCGCGCCAAAAGTGAGAAAATATTGTTTTGACGGGACCGTGTCCATCAGAGTGGAATTTCGCCTTTCACCTTTGACGTGGGTTGTGTGAGGCGAGCGGCCGGTCCTCCCTCCTCCCCCGGTGTGTCAGCACCCGTGTTTTGCCTGTAATGTTAGTAAAAACCACCTGCCGGACAAGGCACTACTACTATGATCCTGTATAGAAAAGATCAGATGCTCTCCTGCTCAATGCGAGGTTTCATGTGTTTCGTTTATAACGCCACCACTTAACTTCCATTGAGGACGTTGGGGGGACTTTAAAGACGGACTGGCCATTCGAAGTTTTAGATGTGTGAATTCTCTTTTGATGGGAAAAATATGGTTAAAGTCACACCACACTGACGATCCTTGTCATATATGTGTATTTTTCTGTAACTTGGATCACCGTTTCTGTTCATAGGTGCCACTTAAGCCTTTATTAGATCTCTGAAGATTAAAAAGAATAAAAATCCACTGGAATAAAACAGCGGTAAATTTATCAACTTGTCTCTACAAGGATGTAAAAGAGTTGACGTTGAGTTCAGCTCAATCTATCATAGATATTACCCACTTTTCAGTCTAATTATATTTACATCAAACAAAACACGTATAATGTGTACAATACCAATGCTTAATTAACCCCTATTAGGTCAAGAGCCAATAGCACTCTATCAGTGATTAGCTGTAATGCCCCTCTCTCGCGAAAGGATGAATCATCTTTAATAATGCCCTCTTATGATGAGCGATGTAGCGCTTATTGCTTCAGCATTGGGCCGAGAATGCATCATACCTTTTTTTTCCTATCTGCCTGTCACTTTTTTTTTTTTTATCTATCACTCGCTCGTTACACAACATTAGTGCTGGAGTTTACTCTTACATCAGGGTTGTTTAACTGCTGTGACGAGTGATCTGTTTATCATTATTGTTATTATTATTTTTATCATCATTATCACTATCATTATTATCGATTTTATCGTGTTTATCTCCCCTTCCTGCGCTTTCCAGCAGTACTGCCTCTCCCCATCCACTCCCCTCCTCCTCCTCCTCTGATACTACACCATCAAAGTCCCATTTTCAGCTAATTCCATCAAAACCCAATTTTCCTCTCAATTAACTCTGTAAGTTATATGACGCAAGAAACATTTCGCCCCCTTTTTTTTATGTACATTTTTCGAGCCCTAATTTATTTTCGTAATCTCTTGTAGGTGATTAGGCCTCCTCTACAACCAGTTAATGTTAAGGAAGCTTCAACAAACCTCACTTTGCTCCTCTGTGTATTGAAGAAGGCTGTGTAAACATTCATGAGGAGGTGCGTGGTGTGCTTGGTTATGAGTAGGTTGTAATGGGTGAGGGTTACTGGGGAGGGCGGGCCTTATGGAGGTTGTGGCCATGTGGTGGTGCGTGGTTGGGTGCGTTTATGGAGAGGACGTATTAGGTGTTGTTTTCCGGGTGGGAGGAGGGATCGTGGAGGGTATGGTCATGAGGATGGCGTGGTGGGCCTGGCCACTGGTTATGAGGATGGTGTGGAGTTCGTGGGAAATGTGTGTTGAGCGTGGTCATGAGGAAGGCAGTAGTGGTCGTGGTCATGAGGAAAATGTGGTTGGTGTGAGCTTATTGGAAAGGTGGGTGTGGTCATGAGGACGGGGTGGTGGATGTAGTCATGAGGACTGCGTGGTAGATGTAGTCATGAGGTAAGCGTCATGCAAGAGTTCATAAAGAAGGTATGATAGGTGGCCGTGGTAGGGGACCTCTGTGTCTGGCGTAGACATTGAACATATTTTATATATCTAGCGTTGCAACCGAGGGCATACACCGAGGGGTTAGATTGCAGGACCTTCAGGAGAAATGTCACTAGATTGTTCGTCGACGAAAGAGCAAAGCGAACGAACATTTTGGTATCAGGTGTCATGCTCTTAGTTAAAGCTAAGCTTAATCCTTCACTGAAGGACGTATGGAGGGTTTGGACACCAGACATAGACAACAACAAAAAAAAGACTTTACTACCAGCGACTTGAGACTTGTAATTAAGACAGCTCGATTACAGATATCAACCAATTAGGAATTGAGGTTGGAAGAACCCATCTTCCAGTACCTCCCACATGAGCAGGGTGGTCCTAGTCATGAGGACCGTGGATTATCCGTAGTCATGAGGTGAGCATTGTGTATTTAGTCATGAGGACAGTGGGATGGCCATGGTCATGAGGACGTCATGACAAGGGATAAGGTCGTGGTGGGAGACTTGGTTATGAAGAGATGTGGTGAACGAAGTCATAAGTTGGGCGTGGTCATGAAGAGGCGTGGTCTTTAAGACGACCTTGTTCGAGTGTTTATTTGGAGGTCAGTAGGGCGTGGTCATGAACCAGTGCGGCGGACATTAAGTGAGGTTGAGGGGCGTGGTCGTGTAGATAAAGTGGTGGACATGGTCATGTGGAGTCCTGACGAGGCGTGGTTATGAGGAAGGCGTGGTCATGAAGAAGGCAGAATAGATTTAGCCGTGAGGAAGGAGTGATAAGCGTGGTCATGAGGAAGAAAAAGGCTCATGATGGACATGGTCATGAGGAGAGCGAGGTAGCTGTCATCATGAGGATGAAGGTTTGGTCATGAGGGTCATGAGGTGGGCATAGCCATGAGGGAGACGTGCTCATGAGGATGAAGTGGTGGTTGTGGTCGTGTGGATAGTGAGCTCGATGTAGTAATGAGGAACTGGGCGTGTTCATGGGAAGTATGCTTCGTATTTATCACCACTTGCGTCTTGGTTTTCCATCTGAAATCAATTATAATCATTTAATAATCACGTTTATTGTTGTTTTTAGTTACATGAACTTCCCTTCTTGAAAAAAAATTATGTCTGTAGTCTGGAGGGTAATGTAAACATTGTTTCGTATGCGAACGATTGGTCAAGTTTAGGAACATATTCTCAAAAAGCGAAAGATTCAGGATCGACCATTCGTGAAAATCTTCACCTCAGGGCCTTTGGAAACTCTAAGAATTGTGAGATGTTGAATTTGACTCTCGTTGATTCCTTAAGACTCTTCGCTTATAATAAAAGAATATATATAAAATCCGACACTTACTTCTCAATGATAGAATTATAGACTCGTTTGACTTCAGAAAAAATGTGTAAGACTTTGTCTTCGACTTGGAAAATCTTACAATTCCAACAACATATTTCGAAAATCTCTTTTCATGATTTGCAAAAGAGGAAAAGAAAATAAAGATAACACTTTGTTGAGTGACTTAACCACATCTTTCCTTTCACATTCCCCTTCGTTAAAGACTTTGGCCTCCGATCCTCCTCAAGATACCTTTCCCAAGGTCTTCCTAAGGGTATTCCCGCCGGGTTCATTATATTGGAAAACCATTACCACCTCTCCCTCAATGAGAAGTTGTTTGGCCATCAGCCGGCGAGGATACAACACCCTCCCTCCCTCCTTTATATCCCCTTTGGAAAGCTATCGGTGAGCCAGGAACCTTGCAAATCCACATGTCCCTCAGGAATGTTACCGCTGGATGTCGTGTCTCATCGATCGTACTCTCTGCCTGGACAAGAGATTCGTTCTCATTTCTTTCTCGACAGGTTATTAGCAGAGGCACATTCGTAATATGCATGTTAGTAACTTGTACTCCTCCCACTCGTGCTTTCGTGTGGCTTGAGATTATTAGTGATTTAAACGACGGGGAATTAGTTCAAGGGAAGTTTAATGTAGGTTTGATAGCGATGCTTCGCCAAATGAGACACCTATGTGGTTATTTATCTCTGCAGAAAATATAGTTAATGGTCGTGCTAACTACATCTGTCGTTATGTTCACCAGAGAGAGAAAAAAAAAGAATAGGTTAGAAAATCGTGGGACCTGCAGTCGGCTGAGAACAGTAATTCCCATCAGCGTAATTTGAATAATCTTCTTTGAAGGATTTCTTTCATCTGCCAGTGGCTCGCCTCCCCCCTTGGGAACATGCCGGAGACGGCCTTGTAAGAAAACACACACCTAGCGGCCCATGTTCCTGAAGCAACTAGAAGTGAAATCAAAACCACTTTTCCTGAATCTTGGGAGCATTTCTCCAACAAACGAATTGCAGCGACGACCAAAGAGGGAGGGAGGGAAGAGAAGAAAAATATGACATATGTCTCACGCATTTACCTGATTTGGCTCACCATAAATCATGTATTAAACGATCCCGCTGCCGCAGCAGATACAGGTGAGACTGCGAGACGGTCTTTGACTTGTCCACATGTTGCAACTCGTGAAGAAAACCCATCGGAGAGCAATCGAAGTCCCAACTGCAGGGGAAGCAGTTATGACTGCAGTGGACCTAACTTTCTGACTATCTTCCCAAGCTTTAGGGCAGAAGTTGAGGCCATCAACAGTGCAACTGGGATGAAGATGTTTGTAAAGGGATATTGTCCCGAGGTCCTCTTTCTCTCTCTATCTCTGGCCATGCACACTGTAGGACGCCGTCCATCTGCTAGAGTGTAATAGTTCTTATTGTTCGTAATCAAGTAAGTTTTCTTGGTCCGTGTGGGAGGGAGGGAGGGCGTGAGGGAGGGTGGTGGCCCTAGCCCGCCTCTGACGGGCAGGCTGCTGGCTGCCGTGGGCCACGTTAAAGCTGCCATCCCAACTCACCAGGATATGCAGGATTCCTCCCCCACTTAGTTCACCTAACTTCTTTTTCCTCCTCCTCCTCCTCCTCCTCTTCCTCCTCGTTCTCTTCCTTCTCCTCCTCCTCTTCCTCTTCCTCCTTTCCCACCGCCCGTCATACCTACTTCTCTTCCTCCGTTTCCTCTCACTTTCCTTCTTCCTTTCTTCCTTCCTCCCTCGTCCTTATCCTCCTGGTCCTGCACTTCTTCCCTGTACTCCTCTTCCTCTCTCTATTTCTCCACTTTTTGTCCTCCCTCTATTATTCCTGTTCCTCTTTCAAGTCCTCTTCTTCTATATTTCCATCTCTTTATTCTTCCCCCACTCCTTCTACCTCTCCTCTTCCGTTTTCTTTCCCTCTCTCTCTCCTTTCTTCCCCCCTCCTTTTCCTAATCCCCATCCTGCTTCCGTTCATCCTGCCCCTATCCTCTCTCTGGCACCTGCAATCCCTCCTCTGTCTCTCCACCTACCCCAGCCCCCCCTTTTCGTCTCTACCTCCCCCGTACACGTACCCCTTAATCTACTTTCCCCTCAGCCTATCCAGCCCCTCTAGTCCCTCCATATCCTTACATCCCAATCTGTCTACCCTGTCACTATGTACCTCTCCCCCATCCCCCACCCTCCCATTGGAGTAAGTTCTAAAAAAAAATGGCTGACACTACTGGAATTATATTTTGCATACCTTCCTGCCCCTTTGCTTCAAAAGAGGTTAGGACTCCAGGACGCAGTTACTATCCTTCAGGAGATGGACCTCGTGTTTAGGTCTTTCGTTATCTATCCTTCCCATGTACGTCCCTCTCCCTGTCTGTCCTTCCCATGTACCTCCTCCCTCTTTGTTTGTACTTGCCCTATATCTCTCTCCTTTCCCCTGCTTCTCTCCCCCTGCTGCGCCCTTGCCACCCCCCCCCCCCCCCCGCACCTATTCAAGCCCCACTCCACCATCTGAGCCATACAGACGTGCGTCTCTCTGCCATTACTTCGAGGGAGGCCTCGCCATACACCATCATTACAGTACCTCGAAAACGAGGAAGTCTGGCTGGGAGCTGCTATATGTCCTCCCCCTTCTTCCTTCACTTCTTCAGTTTTTCTCCTTATATCCTTATCACCTCATCTCTCCTCCTCCTCACCCTTCTTCTGCTTCTCCTTCTTCTGATTGTCCCTCTTCTTCACCACCCGCTTCTCTTCTTATTTCTCCTTATCATCTTGTCAGTATGCCCCAGCCAGTATGGCCTGGGGTATGCAGTATTCATACGGTTCGTCCGTGTGTAGGTGTGTTGATCCCTGGTCTTAGAATGTTCAACTCCAACCGGGCATGTTTATGTAACAACAATTTTCTTCATCTTCTTTTTCATCTATTCTTCGTGTACTTTGCTCTTTTCTTCTTTGACGTTTTCATCGTCTTTCTATCCCTCTTCCTCATAATTTCCTCTTTGCTCTGTATATTCTGGTTTCAACTTTCTCTTCTCTCTTGTTTTTTTTATGATAACGTAGCTATTTTCAAGGTCCTAAGATATTAATTTCCACAATGTAGGGCTGTTGTAGTGGATCAACATGTGGTTTACTGTTATTGTAGTGGCTAATCAAGCAATTTTGGCCTGTTGTAGTGGTGGCTGAAAATGTTTAGGGCTGTTCTACTGGTTAATCAAGCAGTTTATGGCTACTATAGTGGATAATCAAACAGTTTAGGTCTGTTCTAGTGGTTCACTAGCAGTTTGAGGCTGCTGTAGTGGTTGATTAAACAGTTGTAGGTTTCTGTAACGTATGATTAGGGCTGTTCTAGTGGTTAATCTAACAGTTTAAGACTGTTGTAGTGGCCAATCAAATAGTTTGGGCCTGTTATAGTGGAGAAGCGAGCAGTTTAGAGTTGCTGTGGCGGATGACGCAGCCTGTAGCTCCTGTAACGAATTCATGGAATGAATCGTTTGAAACTGCTGTAGGGAGGGTGTAATTTATACCCTTCGTAAAGAAAACGTTACGTGATTGAAGAATATGTGAACACTGGCCGGGTGAATTACTGGACCGTGTTCTTTGTTTCCTCATGTTGGTTCGGTGAACATGTAGAACACTTCCTCAGTGAACAGATTAGGTAAACATTTTGTGATACCTAAGAGTTGGGTTTGCTCTTTCCAGTCAGCAAATACAGTCTGTTCTCTGGAGCTACAGATTTGTGTATCCTTTTAGTTTACTTGCTGCTCCTGTTCTCCACTATCTACACTTCATCACCTTTCATGATATTTTTTTTTTCTCTCCAGCAGATAACCTCTTCAGAGACCACCAGGTCTTTTGTTATCTGGCTTTCCCAAGTACTCTTCCTCCTCTTTATCTTGTCTTCCTTTCTCCCACTTGTCCTCCTCTTTGTATTTCTCCTCCTCATCATCATCACCATCATCACCTTCATCACTCTCTGCTTCACTTCCTCCTGTACATCATAGAGAATGTAATCTCTTGTGCCTATTATCATTTTAGGTCAGGGGAACAATGCACCAGAACCCAGCTTAAGGAGGAAGGCCAACTAACGTCACGTGAAAAAAAAGGGCCAGCACCCTGCAACCTTAAGTAAAAAAGAGAAAATGGCTTGTGACCTTAAGATGGAATAACTGTGTTGAGTTCCGTGGGAAAAATTCAGTCGACAGAACCAGAGAGTTGAAAGAATAATAATAAGGA